>VZTU01024773.1:813978-889979 GCA_013400835.1 Zapornia atra | reverse complement strand
GGGGGTGGGTGGGTTGATGTGAATTGTTGGAAGGGAAACTGTCAGGGTGAGGCTTAAGCTTCAGCCCGTCCCCAGTGATAGAGCGTGTTGCAGTCAGCAGGGGCTTCAGGTGGAACAGAGTGGTGCTGAAATCCACAAACTGAAATATGTCTGCATTTCCATTTTGGTGTGTCCTTGGCAACTGGGAAAACCAGTTCTGGTTAAGAGCCTTCAAGTGTGCTCCTTGTGCAGCTCTCGGGTGGCCCCTCGGGAGCAGAAGGGGTGATGTGTGTCCCCCCTGACGCGTGCTGGGGCAGACTCCATCCCCGGCACTGCCAGATTGGGAAGGAAGGCACAGCTCTTTCTTCAAGTGTGGAATTCAGGCCGCTTGCCTGAGCTGATAAATCATTAGTGGTGCTGGGTCTGGACCGTATGAGCCGTGCTAGGCAGAGACTCGGTATGCAATTGTGTAACACATCTGTTACTGCAGGCGATGTAGTCCTGCTAACTGCATGCAGTGGGGTACAGAAGGATGGGTTGTTTTAGTGCTTTCTTAACGAGCTGTTGGGTTTACCTATTCCCAGTTGGGTCTGTGGAACTCCGCTTGTGATACTTGCTCTCTTGGCTGCACTTGAGGGCTTTTGGTAGCTCGGGTTTCTGCCTGCACACGTGTCCTGCTGAGGCTCCTCGCAGCTGCTTCACGTCCAGGAGCTTTTACATCTTGCTAAATGCCAAGTCAGAAATGCTGAGGGGCAGAATTGATTCCTGTTAATTCATTGCAGTTTCCCAATTCAAGCAGAATATGTTTTCGATGACATCCCTGCTGCTTGAGGGAGCGTACCCTGGGTTCAGCTCCACACATGCTGCAGGTGGTCTGAAGGCTCTGCAGACAGGAGGAAAATATCAAAATTTTGAGCTTCCTTACAGATGATCAAGAAACTGGTATTTTCCAGTACAAGATAACTTCACAGGCAGTATTTGTTTGCTAGTGTGTTGCAAGGCTTGAAGTTTTATAGTTCTCTTTTAATTAAAAATGGATAAAACTATGCCAACTATTCTCTGCCTGGTCAGGTCACACCCCTTCCACATTCTCCCTTGCAGGTCTTGTTTTCAGTGGTGTGGGCAGCAGTGTAGCCAGGGCCTGAGTCTGGTGCCCACAAGCTAGAGCTTCCTCTGGCCTGAGCCTGGCCCATGTGTTGGTGGGCAGGGGCACAGCCCTGTCCCCCCCTCCTGCCCTGCCACTGTAGGGACAGGCAGCAGTAGCGTCTGGTAGGGTTAAGCTGCTATTTTTGGCTCTGGCTTTCTCAAGGAGTCTGGAAGAGCCTGCTTGGGATTTTGGGAGGGGGCAAAGGCCACTCTTCAGTGGGTCTGGAGTCTGAAAGTCAGCCTTTCCTGCTGCATTAGAAAAATCAGCGCATGTTGTTTAAGTTCTAGCAGTGACACTTTTCTTTGGTTTTGTATTGGTTTTCTGTATCTAATCCATCTCTGATGTGACAGCACACGTTTTCAGAAGTCTTTTTCTTTCCAGCAGTCATTCCTTTCATTAACCTTCTTGCACCACTGATCACATATTTATTGTCCCCATGGCCTGTAACTGTGAGGGTTTCACCAGAATTAATCTTCGTTTATATTTGGTCACCATTCAGTGAGTTTTACATCCTTTGAAACTGCTCTAAAGCTATTTCTGATTGTCAAGTACAGTGGCCTTAATGCTCTTAGTATTTATCCTAACTGACAACTTGGGCCAGCGCACAGGGCAGGACGCTACATTACTTTGGTATAGCATTAATTTACCTTCCGGCATTGTCGGCCTTAATTAAGATGCAACTGGAATTTTCCAGGGGAAAGGTTGTGCTGTTTACGTGACTCTGCTTGAGTAGGGCCAGTTAAATTTTCATTAATTGGTTTTCAATAGGCAGTTTCAATGCCTTCTCCCCTCTTTTCTCCTTGGAAAGAGATCCGTGCAGGGTGTTGTAACAGGGCAGAAATCCCTGGGGATTCACACCCTTTGAAAGGCAGAAGCAGGAGACTTTCTGGAAATCACATAGCAAACTTTTATGAGTCTTTAAACATTTGTTTAGAGGTAGGAATCAAATATTCCTCCTCCTGTCTGAGCAGGTAGTCAGTATATAGGAGTATTTGTTAATCACCAGTGAATAAATAAATTAGCATGGTTTCGTATGATTTCTCACTTGATAGTGGTGGGACGCAGCACACCTTAAGTAATTGCTGCCCCAGGTAAATTTTAGAAGAGTTCATCATCTTTTTTTTTTTTCTTTTATGTGGGTTACTGTTTTTTCCATTTACATCCAACAGACAAGGATTTAAAGGCACTTTGGTCTTAATGCAAACAGGCCTAATGCCAAATAGGCATCGAGTGCCCAGCTCCCACTGACAAGCCATTCAGTGCTGAGATGCTGTTGAATCTGGCTCTCGTCTGTGGAGGAACAAATGCTCTTTGGAAGATAAGATTAAAACCAGTTGCTTGGGTGCCTTTAAAACCCCTGGATTTCCTTCTTCCCTGTCAGTTACTCTCTGCTGGCTGTGGTGTTCGGACATTGGACGCTGTGTGTGTAGGAGACTGATGGAGAAGGTGGAAGAAGAGGTGACCTGTCCATGCAGAAGCCCACGCTTGAGAATGTCTGCGCCTTGAGTCAGTGCAGTGCCTGTTAAAACCCAAGGGCTGTTGTGCCCACCCCAAATATTAGGAAAATTCCCGCAAGGAAGTGAAGTCTCCTCGGTTTGGTCTGTGTTCAAGGGACAGTTTCAGAGCATGCTGGAGGTTCCTTAAAGATCTTGCTGAAGCCAGGGCTGCAGCTGTGAGAAAAATGCCCAGGCTGTGTTAGAAGGAACAGCGAAGAGGGGATGTTGGAATGTAGCAGACAAAAGTAAGCGAAACCCATGATTTGAGCAACCTGGTGTAGTGGCAATGATTCGAGCAGCCCTTGTGTGCACCTTGGGGGCCGTGTGCCTGGTATTAAAGCTCGTTAGCCTCAGGAAAAAGCGTCAGCAGGAGGGCAGCTTTCATGACTGAGCTTTGTGCCTTGCTTTGCCTCCTAAGTTTTCTCAGAACTACCTCATGTTTCCTGCTCAAGGGTGTTTCTGTACCAGCAGTGATGCTGTTGTCCTGGCGTGGGTGTGCTGGGTCTGTAGAGGGAACAGACACCAAGCTGAGACCGGTTTGGAGGCTCGTGTTCCTGTTACTCCTGGTCAGGGAAACATCAGCTCGTGCAGAGTGGAGGTTCAGGCATGAGCTTACTGCTACCTCTTGTCCCGAAGGTGTGGGACCGAGAGGTCCATTTCCTCAGGCGCAGAGCTGCAGCTTGCAGGTGATGGAGTTGTTGAGTGGCTGGTGAATGGGACAAGTGGTCTCATGAGGTTACACTTGTCCCTTTGCCTTTTTGCTGGGTGAAATGATGCGTGATGCAGCTTCTGTATAGCAAGAACCTGCCTGTTCTGGAATTCTCTCATTCCACAGGAGTGTGGCTCGGCTGTGGAGGTGAGGCTGTTGGTCTGGATCATATAAAAACTTTTATATTTAATGTTGTGCTGTGTTCAATTTTGCGTGAAAAATAAAGGGTGGCACAGGAAGAAGATGGTAACATTTGATACACTGCGGAGTATATTTTGAGGTCTGGCACAGGAAAGTGAGACTGCTGTGAAATACAATGTGAGTGTCAGTGTTAGGAAGGTAACCATCCCTGAGGATGCTCACCCTGGAGTAGGGCTGTCTCCTCTGTGTAGATCAGCTCAGTGTGTTGAGTAGACGTGTCATTCCAAGGTAAGTGTGCCCATACCGTTATGCACACACACTTCCAGCTTGTTCCTTGCTCCGTGCTGCTCCTCTGCAGGCACCTGCCATCCTGTACGAGCATGAGGTGTTTGGGAGCTGCTGCTCCTGCGTGGTGAAGCCACGGTGGCCATGCGGTGGGCAGGAGCTGGTGATGCTGGGGGTGCTGCGAAGCAGCTGTGTTTGGCACGATGGGCTGTCTGGCATCCCGTGTAGCAGCTGGCTTCTGCAACTCCCAGGTGTTGGAGCTCATGGGGCCAGTTAACTGAACCACAGGTAAATGGTGTCAGGAGCAACGTGGTGTAGCCTTGAATGCGAGATGCTGCTCTGGTTCTTGTGCTGGTGGAGGTGGGAAGCCCTCTGCCAGCTGCAGGGGCTGCTGCCCCTTCTGTAGGGAGCAGTCGTTGGGGGAAGTCTCCCCCCGGGGAGGTACCTGGAGAGGATTTGGAAGTGGTTTGGCTTCTCCCAGGATTTTTTGGAAGGACAGAGGGAGTATTTTGTTTTCTATGTTAAATTACACTTGGTTTATTTTCTAGCTTAGTGCTTCCTAAAACACACTGCCTGCAAGTGCGAGCGACTAAATCCTAAGTGAGGGAGTACCCCTGCCTCCCTGCCATCCCCTGAGGCTGACCTGGAAGCCACACCAAGGGGTTCCAGGGACTTCAAAGAGCCCCCCTGTATAACTGTATCCTTAAGGGAATGTTCAAGTGATCGTGCACCCAATTGTCATATGACCCAGGGTTTGTTTAAAATGCAGTCTTGCTGATCAGTCTTCTAAAACCGTAAGCCTTGATGTGTGGCCTTGGTCTAAAGTAAGTGCTGGTTGACTAATCTTAAGTTACTTGGGAAGTTTTATAAGAATTACCAGTGAAACAATGCCTTCTGGAAGATAAGCTCTCCCTTGTTAAGCAGTGACATAGCTCCCTGATTTTAAACCCCATCATCTTTTATACTTGGGCGCGTTGCTAAGCCTCGTAATTAGTTAAATCTGCTCCTATAATCAAAAGCTATCCGCACACTCCACTGCTCTGTGACGGTTTCAAAGATTTACGTGATTAACTTGGCGGAGGCAGTGGGTGGCTAATTGGATAAGCTTTAATCTTCACACCACCAAAGTGAAACATGGTAAGATCAGAGGAAGTAGGAAGTTCTGCTGTGTTGTGTGGGAAGGTAGTTACCAAACATGTCAAAAAGATTATTGTAACGAGCAGACCAGTTGTCATGACCCAACCTACAAGAATGGGGCAGATTATTGGGGGTAGGGAGAGAGGGAGAGGTGCAAATTATTTCAGATTTGCTTGCCTTGGCTTTTTTTTTTGGTAACAGGCAGAAATAGTTGTGCTCTTTTTAGCAATCAAAGAGCTTTATGTTCCATTTGCTTTATCGCAGTAATTTTGTCAGATGTTGTTAACCCTAGATTTTGTGTGTTTGCTAATTGAACTGCTGAACTGACTGGGCTGTAACAATCTTTGCATCTTCAGAAGGGAAATGCTTCCCTTGTGTTTGGGTTTGTGAGGATAGAAAATGTGAGAATCCCCTAAAGCAAGGAAGAAAGTGAGGTAATGTGTAAAGCTGCATTTCAGGGGTGCATGTCCTGGTCTAACCGAGCCTGCTGCCCCATCCTGAGAGACACCTGTGAGTTTTGATGGGGATGCAGTCCTCTTTCTGATGCTGACCAGATGGGTTCTGCATCATCGGGGTGGTTAAGGGAGATGCTGTGATTTACAGTAAGGGCTTTTGAGTCCTGTACCCCCCCAAAAAAATGTTTTCCCTTTTTATTCTGACAAGTTAATTACCTTGAGATGAAGTTGAATGAAAATGTGAAAGCTTTACATGAGAAGTAGTTCATCGTTCTCAAATGTAACCGGCTGTGAATGTGATGTAAGTGTGCAGCGTGTGTCTGCCTGGGGCTTGGGGATGGCCCCAAACTCCCGTGGTGCCTAGAAATATTTCTCAGCAGTGTCGATTCATCCCGTGGCCAGGAGGTGTCTCCAGCTCACCGTAATTCCTCTAGGAAATCCAAGTTCTGGATTTTGCTTGAACACCCAAGGGCTGTAAGGCTGCAGAGCTGAACCCTGCATCCACAGGGTATGTGATCCAGCTCGGCTGAGGCTTCATCGGATACAGGGCTGGGCTGCAAAGTGATTCGTTGTGTGTGTGCTGTGCAGCCTTCTGATGTGTCTCAGAGAAGGGACCTGGACTCAATTAAGAAAAAAAAGAAGTCTTAGTGTAATTAAAAAATGTTGAGAATTTGAGAGATCCTAAAAATGCTCTTTGTTCTCATTTTGTTTGTGGAAGTGCTGTGGGGAAGAACAGGGCAAAGGTAAAATGAGAATACAGTATGGAGTTTAAAAAAAAACCCAATGTGTAAAGCAAAACCTCCGTTGAGGAACGGAGCTTATGATGGCTCTTACCCCAAATCCCAGTTTTGGTTGCGGGTCCAAGGGGCTCAGTTTGTCATACAGGGGGTTATTTTGTAGGAGAAACCAATAAAAAGCCAAAAGGTGGAAGCCAGAAATCTGGCATTGAGAAAAATATTTAAGTGGCATTTCATTTTACTACTTGAATGTGTGTGCTCTGGATGTGAAAAACTTTGGTTTTGCTGAACCGGGGAAGTGTCTATAACATGAACAACCATGTTTTCTCACAAGAAAACCTTTAATGTAATTACTGCTCCATTTAAGAGTGTGTGTGCCTGGCCGCTTGCTCCCCTTGACACCAGACAAGGAGGTGCAGGAATGGAACTGTACCTTCCCTCTGCGGGCTGGAAGTGCAGAGGTGTCTCCTGGGTTTGCTCAGGATTGCAGTACATTAGTAGCAGGATTTGCCTCTATTAATGTGTTGAACTTCTTATGCTCGAGAGGTCTCAGGCCATACCCCGGGGTTGTAAATTCACATGGCAAAGGCGAGAAGCATGCATGTGTGCCCAGGAACTCTGGTCCTTCCCTGGGCGTGCGGAGTGATGGTGTTCTACAGGCAAACAGTATGTACAGGAAGATATTACACTGTGTATGGCAGGTGTGTCACTGCGTGGCTCAATCGCCCATGGCACGAGTAACTCTCTCTGTGCTTTACACTGCTCGGCAGCGTTACGGAGCCTGAGAGAGGTGTTACTTAGAGATGGGCAGATGATTTTTGGCAATTTCTTCTCTGATTGCAGAGAATCACAGAGTACAACAGATAACGTATGCTGCCATCCTTCGGCCAGTCTTGCAAGCAGAAATGACACTATGAGTGGGGTTTGTGTTGAATAATCATTAACTGAAGTTCTTTTCAGATCTAACCTAATGGCAGGAGGGGTCAAACGAGGCGTAACCAACCCGTGGCTCTTGGAAGAATCTGAGGAAACCAGAGGACTTGGCTTTGACGATCTCAGGCAACAGCAGCGAAGGATCATAGAAGGTACAGGAATCTTCTGGTGTTTATAAGCAAGGCTGGGGCTCTGAGAGGAGCTCAAACTAGAAAATCAATACAATAACCTATGCTAAAGCTTTGTTATCTGGAGATGTCAATCGTAATCGTTCCAGGTGATTGCTTTTTATGTATTGGCAGGAGCTTCTTGACTGGAATTAAATTTTCAAAGACCTTACAGGGCGTCCCTGATTCTGACCACATTTGTGGGTTTGGTTTGTGGTTTGCAGTTGTTTGCACTGAGTGTAGGGGTGTTACTGCTGGGCTCTGGGCTGGGGTGTGTGAGATGTGTTGTTGGATTGGAGTGATGTAGGAATTAACTTGCCCTAAAAAGGGTCTTTACGTTTTGGCCCTCTGTCTGTAAGGAATCTCTAACTTTGGAAGTGTTGGAAAACCTCAGCCTGAGGATGTCAGGCAATTAAGGAAATAATTTCTACACAATTAAGTATTGGAAATGATGACATTACATCAGTCTTAAGATGAGGCCCACTTCAGCCTGCGTGTGAAACATCTCTAGCTGCAGTTCAGGAGAACAGCACCAACTCTGAGTGGTCTGGGAGAAAACTCCAGCTCCAGTTTTTGATTGTGCCGTAGGTATCCCTTGGGGAGTCTGGAAGGGGTGTTGGGTGCCAGACCTTCATCCTGTGGAAGGGAAGGGGTTCTGGCCATCCTGTGCCACTTCTTGGAGCCAGCTGGCAGTCCTGCCCAGTGCAACATCGCTGCTCTGCCATCTGCCAGGCCACCAATGGCCTGGCCTCCTGCATCTCCTTCTGCTCTGTTCTTGATGACTTTGGGCAAGGAGAGCTGGATGTTTTGGTTAAGGTGCCTGCTAGGGACTGGGTGGTACCTGCAAATGGGAATGGCAGAGTGGATGTGAACCTTAATAAAGGGATGCCTGTAGAGCTGGTGGGAGCACATCAAGCTTTAGCTGCCCCTGTGGTATCCCCACTGTCTCTTCCATACACCCTGCATCCTCTTGCAGCTTTAAATATCAATTTGAATTCTTTGGTGCTTGCATCACCTGTTTGTCTTTTATTCATGTTAGAAGTTTCTTGGAAAATTTAAAAAGGCTAATCAGGGATGTGTGTGTGCCAGAAGTCTCCTGCGTTTGTGACTGAGTAACAGCTGAATGTTGAATTCCTGGATTTTATTTTTTTGGGGGGGGACACAGACCCTTAGCTAAATGTCCCAGTCTGGAGCAGAAAAGGTAATTGCCCATCATTCATGGTACTTTACGAGTGCTGTTGCCATAAGGATTCATTTTCATGTTGTGTTGATGTATTTTTCTTAAAACACGTTAACTCTTTGAGCACGAGCAGCTCTTCTGTCATTTTAACATCTTTTATGGTATGTAGCCTGGCATATCAGCAGACATTTTTAATGCAATTTAATGTATCTTTCTGGTGCAGAGCAAGATGCTGGACTCGATGCTCTGTCTTCAATCATATCCCGGCAAAAGCAAATGGGGCAGGAAATTGGGAACGAGCTGGATGAACAGAATGGTAAGAACAAGATTCACAGACTGGCTTTTGCCTCACTTTCATGTAAGATTGTGCTTTGGTTTCTTCATTCCTCATATATCTGTGCTGCTTTTTTGCCTGTGAAGCACTGTAGAGGTTTTTTTGCCTTTGCAGCACTGTGGAGGTTTCTGTGCGAGCAGCCGCTGCAGGCTCTGTCCGTTCATGACCTGGTTGTTTGATTGTGTTTCCCTTCATACCCTGTTGTGTGTCTATGACGGCGAATGCTCGGTGTGTTTTTATCTGCCTGCCTTGTGAAAGAAGAGACTGGTGATTATCTGTGCAAAGCACAACGTGAATTTCGTATCGTTCTGTTTTGTGTTGGTTTTTGTGGTAAGCTCTTCTGCATTGTTGGCTTCACTGGAGCATTCTTCCTCTGTGCCTCTCCTTATTAACTAAAGGGAAGAGCCTTGAACCAGTGATTGAAGGAGAAGCATTGCATTGTTTGCGATGGATGATCTGGATTTTGAAGGTTTCATGACATTGAAAGTGGGATCAAATTAGTGCAATACTGAACTAGAAGAGCACCTATTTTCTTTAACATGAGCCAGTATCCAAATGGGGGAATCGCTCTCCTGTTACATGTGCTTTGTTACTCACTTAATTGTTCATGTGACACAAACTGTCCCTAGGAGAGTAGATCCTCCAGTCCTCCTGACGTTCTCGTTCCTTACAATATGGTAAGAGCTCAATTAGAGCCGTGGAGCCCTGCCAGCTTTCTCCCTCGCACAAAGGCTCGAGCCATATGCTTTATCCTTGGGTTGTGCTGTACGTAACGGCTGAGAAGGTAAATGTCCTTTGCCTTGCTAATAAACGATAATGCTTCAGTCGGCTTCTGCCCAGACCTGTATTTTTTTCAACCTTGTATTTCTCTGCATGGTTGCTCTGAGCAAGGGGGTTCCTGGGTTAACTATCCTGTACACACTACTTGGGAGCGCCGTTCCAACTGAGAGTGAAGTTAGAGGACAGCTTTCTCATGCTTGCCTTGCATCCATGGCTAAATCCAGAAGGGATGTGAAATGTCTAGAGTATGCCTTTGTTTATTAAAATTGCTGAGCAATGGCTTGCGCAGCTGGGAGAAGCTATGCTTAGTGCTCTTGTTGTACTGTGATCCTCTGCCTCATGTGAGTAAAGCCATTTTCAATTAGGAATTTTGGTTTCTGAAGTTTCTTCTATTGATTGTTGTTTAAAAAGTCCTATTAATAGCTTTTTTCTCTAGATAGAAAACAGGTGGGAAGCATGAGCCTGTTTATGAATTCTCTGTGAAACATTGGTTCCTCACCAGGAAAATACATGATCTGTGTCCTGCTTCCCTCTGGGGTAGGGAAAGGTTTACCCACACCCACATGGTTTTTGGGACCCTGAAGATACTGTGTGTTGTACCCTCACGTTTCTCATGACCCTGCCAGACTTCTAGCAACGAAGCCTTGAAACATCTGTGAGATGGGGAATGTGTTTAACCCTCCTTTTTACAACTAACAAACAGTTCCAGTTCTTTGACTTCACAGGAGCCTGGAGCAAACCCCTCAGTGTTGTCATGTGAGCTCTGTTTTGAGCTATGGGCAGTTCTTTCCCAAAGGATGGAAACTTTCCTGTGTTCAGAGTAAACAGCGGTGAGGATTGCCTTTTGCTGCTGCAGGACAGATATCTCGGGGAGGAGAAAAGGCCAGGTTGCCTCTGCTTCTTGCTGTCCTAGAATCAGGAGAATAAAGCCTGCTAGCTGTGTACAGTGCATTGCTTGTAGATCTTTAAGCAGTCTGAAAAAGGTGGGAAATAATCTGGCTCTTGGAGACCAGATCCTTGGCACTTGACTTCATCCCTGTGGAACAGCTGGAACTCCCGTGTTGTCTCTGACTTTACACAATCCCTTTAATTTGCCAATACGGGGTGGGGGGCTATGGTCTGGGCATTTCATTGCACCTGCCACCTGGAAAAGTTGAAACCCCTAGCAATACATTTCCAGGGCTGCTTTCCATTTATGCGTCTTATTTTATGCCCTGCACTTATCTACAGGCTTCTGGGTGCTGTTGCAATCCCATGTCACTGTTACACGGCCGGGCTGATGCGAATAACAACCCTGTTATTTCCCCTTACTCGGAGTCTCGTTCCTTTGCAGTGCTGTGTGGTCTTACAGTGCTGTGCAGTCCTCTGTCTGGTGGGGAGGGAGGCAGGGCAAGTTCACCTTTCTTAAGTGCCGCATCATTATTAACTTTTAGTTGAGTCAAATTGTCCATCAAACTGCCTGTTTCTGCAGGAAGTCAGACTGCTCAAACTTCTGTAGACTTGGATGTTCCCACCTTCTGCAGCTGTTGAGGTGCCCGTAGCTTGTTCTGGCATCATGATAGGATACAGCTTAATTCAGAAGTAGCTGATGATGCCTGATAGGTAATGAACCGGGCTTTGGAGAGCTAGTAACTGTACTTACTGTCCAGACAACTTGTTAGTCAGGCTGGCTTTCTTCCTTCCGTGGCAGCTATTTGCACTTCCCATCTCTTGGAGGTGGTCGGAGGCACTTTCCCTGGAGTGCCAGTGGGTGTAGCTGTGCCTTTGCAGATGCACAAGTTTTGGGGGCATTGCGATTAATTAGGCAAAGTTTACTTCTGGAGTAGAGTTGGTACATGTAAATTCTTTGGTGTTTGTTAAGTGACTGAGGAATCCCTAAGCTTTGCTTTGGGAAGGACAGTTACTCGTATCTCTTTGCTTCGCTGGTCGGCTGGCAGGTAGTGCAAGGAGCAGAGTGCCACGTTCCTAAGAGGGTATCCCACAGACAGCCCCAGCTGTGGCGGCTGCTGTGCTCGCCCGAAGGATCTGTCCTTCTCCTGGGGTGGGCTGGGTGCTGCCAGCCCTGCTCAGCTCCACATCCCCGCAGAACCCGTCTCCGGGTTCATGTCTGCGAGCTTCCTCTGCAGTCGCAGGATTGCTCCCGTGTGATCCCTCCAACCAGCGGGGTGCCTCTGCCTGGGGCAGGGCGCAGCTTGTCCCAGCAAAGCCCCATTCTCCCCACCGATGGGGAAGTGGGCTCGGGCAGAGGTGGCTGCTTGGCAGACATCTGTCCCGAGCAGATCAGTCCTATCCTTTGATTTTGTTGCGATGCGTCCAAGTTTTAATTGGAGTCTCATGTCATTCTTTCTTCAGACTTTGAGCACAGCGCTCTCCTTGGGATTGCATGGCTCTGCTCAAAGCTAAGGGTCCTTTTCAAACCTCCTCAGCATAGTATTCTGCACTGAGGAGCAAAATAGAAGTAGGCTACCAGGACACATTGAGGGTTTTTTCTAGCCTCAGGAGTCTACTAGTAGTGGGAGAGATGGGGGATTAGCAAAAGAATTTTCCCATCATTAATTCCATATTTGGCCCCAGAAAGCTCTGTGTAATCCTTTCATCTGTTACATTAAAAAAATAAAAAAAGAAAGAAAATCGTGTCAGTGGCCTCTGGCCTGGGTGATGGGGCAATCTGCTCCCGGGCAATCATTCGGGGCGAATGCTGTTTGTTTTACCCTTACAGAGAGGTGGCTTTCTCGTTGTGACATGCTTGCACGAGAGGACAGTGCTCTGTGATGGATGGTAAATACTGGGAGTTGCAAAACTCCTTGGGGTTGGCTTTTTTATTTTATTTTTGCCGTGCTGCTCTCGTTTTGGTCGATGCTGCTGAGGATGGATTTTTTGGCTTCGGTTGCTTTAAAATTTATGTCAGAGCATAAATATGTTCATAGATGGATAAGCTGCAAAACCAGACCACTGTTTGCATCCTTTTACTGGTCAAGAGAATGCTGCACACAGAGTGAATATCCAGGATGCTCTTAACCAAAATGGATCTTTCATAATGATGCTTTAATTACATGGTTATGTAACTTCTCAGATTTCTAAAACCAACCAAAAATTGAAGCATTATCCATTTTTATCTTCTCTTTTGGATTGTTTACTCAATAACTTTGCAAAATAAAGGTTGCTGTGTCACCTCTGGTCATAGTGGGTGGCACACAAACCTCCGACGTGAGCTCAGTGCAGTTTTTCTTAACCTGATGCGCTCCCATCAGAGCTCAGTTTAGCTTTTATGTTGCTCTGTGTGCTCATGGAGAAGTATTCTTGTAAAATCAAAGTGAGGGAAAGTCGTCTTGGTGATGCAGAGACCCGCTGAAAGTCACATCAGAAGTTGCAGGGCAGCAAGGATGAGATTCAGCTCCGAGGGCTGCATTCAGCCTCCAGCCTGGCGCTTCTGGAGCCCTAGTGTATGTACAGTAAAATGCTTCTCCCTGAGATTGCTTTGCGTAGCTATTGCATCATCGAAAAGGAACCCCGAAGTCATTTCTGTTTATTAAGAACATTTTTGCTGTAGTACAAACTAATTAGCATTGTGTATGGAATATGTATGAGTTGTGAGACTGAAACCAATGGGGCTGTGGATAGATTACCTCATTGTTAGGATTCCCTGGTAAATAAGAAATGATTAAAGATTAAATTTTACATTTAAAAAGAAATATGTTCATCATCTTGTCTAAACAATGTGTGTTTCCATCATACAGAGTTACAGCCCTGCACACCGTGCCCCCTCGAGTCCCCCCGTTGCGGGGGTTGGAAGGTGTTCAGCAGTGCCTGAGAGGTGCTCAGCACCACCAGCTTCAGGTTCTCTGAAAGCCTCTACAGAGGAGCATGTGTTTTTAATATTCAGATGTAAAATAACCATCCATAGCCCCACTGACCTCATGCTATGCAGATAGATTTCTATTTTGCTTCCCGAGCTTATTGTATGGGATAGGAATGGCTTCAGTTTTACTGGGGAAATGTTCTGCCTTTATTGAGTGCTGTTTAGTTGGAGTTAACCCTTCGTAGGGGAAAAATTAACACTGTTAAACATTGCTTTTTGTTGTGAGTGATCTAAAGAGGGGATTGCTTGATGCCCATGTGGACACTTGTCAGCTGGGGAGTGCCGAAGTGGGGCTTAGGCAGCACTGCTTGCCCGCCTGGATTTCTAGGCTGCCTTAAAATATCCACACACTGTTTTCTGCAGGTCCTGCCCTGCTTTGTGCTGATGTAAGAGGGGATGAAGAAAGCTTTTGGTAATGGGATTGAGTCGAGGTCAAAAGGAACAGGAAAGTCCTTCCAAGAGCAATGGAGTAGCCTGTGTCAGGAGGTTGGGAAGTCCCTATCGTGGGATGTCTTTAAGAATATGTATTGATCCTGACAGCTTGAGCTGAGTTGGAGGAAGAGATGGACTAGACAACTTTTGGAGGAGGTGACAACAGAAAATCGCACTCTCCTGTTTCTGCAGCTTGGCTTCCTTCAGACCTCTCCTTCTGCAGCTTTTTTTGAGTTGATCTTTAATCTCGCCTTCTCAGTGCCTGATCCTTGCTTTTGAAACTGCCCATCAGTATCCCATCATTCTTGCTCACCAGTTCCCCATCTGGGTCCTTTTCCATCTCCCTCTAATTTCTGTGTGTCTTAATGTGGAAGCACTGGGGTACTGGAGCTCCTGAGGCCACTGGAGAGTCTTAACTTGGAAAAAGCAGCATTGTTCTGAAATGGCTGAAATATTTTGGCTGAAACCTAATTTTTAAATTTTTTAAAAAATTGATCTGGAAGCAGACATCCAAGTGGGGACCCATGAGCCTGAGTCATTAAAGTTTTTTGTCGTTTAAGCAACCAAAAACTCGTCCTTCTCATGGGAAGCAGCCAATGGCCGTACCAGTGGGTTGCGCCGCCGAGCCCGTGTGTGAGTTTGTTACCCCTCAGCACACACCGTGCAGGGAGAAGAGACTTTCTCTCAGTGTTTTTAATGCAGCTTGACACAGCGCTTCCAGCAACAGATAAACCAGCGAGGCCCAACCTGGATGGGGATAAAAGCGTTGAGCTTCTGAAATGGGACTGGGCTCCTACGTACTCACACACATCCACAATGAGTCTGTCTGGCCTCTTGGCACCATGAGCATTTTTCCTTGAATAGTTCAAGCCGTAAAATAACTGTTCAACATTTGTCTTCTCAATTATGTGGATTTTTCCACAGTTAGTCAATCCCTACCTCACCCACACCGCGGTGGGGAGGGGGGGAGCTGTCTTCCTTCATCTGTCTTCACGGTGATCAGAAATGTTGGAGAAATTACTGCTAAGAAAAAAGGAGTTTCTCTTTTTTTTTTTTTTTAAGCCTTTCAGGATTGTTCAGTAAGAATTTTGATCTTAAACATCTTGTTTGTTAAGTCTCGTCTTTAGTTTTCTAGCGGGGCTTGTGGAGAGCTTTGGTAGGGATGTTAGCCTCCACTTTTAGCAAAACAGAGCTTCCCATCTGCTTCTTCAGGCATCTGAGTTAAACTGTTTAAAAAGAAAACAAAACCTAGCCGTAATTGCAGATATTTCAACACTGATGATTTTTTTCCGTGTTAATTTAGCTTTTACCCCATTCAAAAAAAAAAAAAAAAAAAATCTCGAATTGAGCCCATAGAGAGGAGATCTCTCTTCCCATCCTGCTTTCTTGGGGGGGCTGGCTGTCACGCCCCGTAAAGCAGCAGAGCACAAACCTGGTCTGTTCCCCTGTACAGCCTGTTCTGGTCAATCACATACCCGTCTGAGCAGCTCCGATTCTGTATCCTGCCCTTACCGGTGCTGCTCTCAGGAAATAAATTGTCCTGTGCAGAACAGCCCTCGCTGGACAGTCTAGGGAACTGTTACTGGAGTTTTCATGTCAGTTTACTTTCCCCTCTGCCGAGGCATTATTAGAGATGGGGTCCCCAGTGCTTTTTCACTGGCTCCTAGTAAGCCGATGCTCAGAACAGGCTGTGGCTGCTTCAGCAGCTTCACATGATGACACATCACTGTCTCCGGGCAGTGTTTTATTCCCGAATCTTTAAGCACCACTTAGGCTAAAAATAATGTTTGATTTTTTTAAATGTTTGCAGTTTGTGGCAATTAAATGCATATTGAGAGTTTATACTTTGAAGGACTCTTGTGCTTCCTCTGCCCCTTCCCCTTCTCAGAGGATTTATTTATTTTTTTGAGAATTTATGAGGGTAAAAAGTAGGTGACTGCTCTGTCCCACATCCCTTGATGACTTGCTTGCAGAGGCATTATTGGGAAGAAGGTGATATTCAGGCTTAAAAGGAAGTCATGCTTGGTAGGAACCATATGCTCTTGCGTCATGGTGATTTTGGTGAGTGGGCTGTTGGATGCTTAATAGGCTTTTAATAGATTTCCCAGAGAACTTGTAGGGTCGAAACCTGAACACTTACAACACAAGAGAGAATAAGATCCCCGTGTTTCTGGGCACGTTATTATGGTGAGGTATTGCTGGAATCCAAAGAGTGCTTTGAACTGGATTTGCTCTCGCCGAGCCGGTTGGTGAGCACTCTCCAGCAGAATCTCCTGGTTTTCCCATTACCTCTGAGCGTGCTTCCAGCTCATATCACCTCCTGTCTTTGCATGGAGAAACTCTCTCTCCTGTTCTCCTAGACACTGAGTAGAATATATTGCTCCTGTGATGCTTGTTGCGGGGTCCTCTGGTGACGATGGCTTTTTAGTGGTGTCCAACACAGCGCAAAAGATCGAGCAGCATTTGTTGCTCCCATAGAAGTTGGGCCTGGGGGGAGGCAAGAGGGACAATCTGTAGGTGCAGCACCTCAGGGGGATTTGTCATGCAAAGTGTTTGGTTTTATGAGGAAGTTTAAGTGCCAGGGTTTGAGGGAGCCTTTTTTTTAATTATTATTATTGGAGAGATTTTTAGCCTTTTCCGTGCTGGATCTTTTTCTTGAATGCCAGGTGGATACACTGTGAGAATGAGTTTGGTATGGAGGTGAGATGAGGTGGTGGAGCAGGATAGCACTGAATTACCAGAGCTCAGGCTTTGAGTTAGAGGTGGGGTGAGATTGGGGTGACCCTTTCCTGTATCCTGGAGGGATTGTTCCTGGCTTAGAGTGGCACACTCAAAGTATGTGCAGCAGCAGTGAGTGCCTGGATGGATGCTGCCCAGGCCGATACCATCAGCTCCCAGTGCTGCTGGGGAAAATCCCTTCCAGACCAGTGCTGAGGCTGCTCCAGCCCCTCTCCTGCTGAAACACAGATCTACTTGTGGCATCTGTAGTGAAAATTGATAGACCCCTTCGCATTTATCAGTCGCCAGGCAGTTTCAGTTCTTTGCTGATCTGTTCTGCAATAAATAAATGTAACATATGGAATCATTTTGGTAATCAGCACCCTCGGAACCAGAAAATGAAATGCAGCATCTTGCAGTGCTCTGACTGTAGCGAGAGCAGAAAGTGGGTGAAGCTCTCAGTGCCTGTGTGCAGGCGGATCTCTTGTGCAGGATTTGAATGGGAAACGTGGCTTTCTTGCTTAAAGACTGCTTAGGTGTTTGTAAAATCTGCTGGTAGGTCCTGCTTGGAAGAGACAGGTGATACTTGCCTACACCCAGATGTTGAAAGCGGCCACTCAGCTACCCATCTGCTGGGTGTGTGTGCACAGCTCATCACAGCGAGCTGGAAGCAGAAAGGAGTGTTGGGGACCATTGCTTGCTCAAAGGTGTGCTTTGGTCAGAGGCCTTGTTCATGTGACATGTTCATGGGATGCTTTTAATACACTGAAGTTGATAGTTTAAAGCATTGTGAAATCACTTCAAAACAGATAAAACAATTGTGCCTTTGTTATTAAAAATAATAAAGTAACTTCCTTGCAAGCCTGGGTGGAATAAGTCTTACTCAGTCTCATTTTGGACTTGCTGATGTACTAAAATGTGTTGTTTTCCTGTGCATCCCAAAACAAATAGGAAGATATTTGGATTATCCTGTTTGTGCCATGTATTGTGAAAAACACTCTGCCTTGCTGCCTGACTCCAGCCCTTTGAACTGCCCCACTGGCCTCTGGGCGTGATGCACACATTGTCACCAGTGAACTGTGTGTTGGGCATCAGGAGCCAGAGCAGCCCTCCAGTATGGCAGCAGTACTGGTCTGGGGCAGGGAAGCAGGCACGATTCCTCTTTGCTCCCTCCCAACGAAGTTTTTGAAGAAATGCTGTAGCATGAAAGGAGTAAATCCCATACTGGAGTAAGAGGTACTGCAGTGTGAACTGGCTGGCAGCAGCGTGCGGGGCACCACGGAATCTGTCTCTTGGCTCCGTGGGTCGCATTGTTCTGCAGTAACTGGTGGTGTTTGATCTCAGCCTTTGGTTGGAAACTCTCGTACAGGACCAAGTGTTGCTGAAAAATGCTGGGTTTGAGTCCAGAGTCTTTAGTCTGAAACATCTGGGCCTGACAGCCTTTTTCCAAGCTCGGGGTGGGAAATGGAGATACCTGTGTCTGTGAGAGTGATGAGTTTGGCCCTGGGATAGTGAGGCCATGGTGTTCCCGGTTCCGAAGCAGGATTCCTGACTGATTGACCCTGAGGCCTGGAGACTTCAGGGTTCCCCGTGGCCCCTAAGCTGAACCTGCTGTGTCCATCTCCCTGTGTCTTAGCAGAGATGCTGACAGGAGTGTTGGTTTCAAGTACTGCCAGAGATCTCAGAAGGTTGGTTTCGCTCTGTTTTGGGCAGACCACACGTAAAAAATCAGCTGACACTTGGCACAAACTCTCAAAATGCTTTTTCTCTGTAACCCCAACCTTCGTGTTTACGGTGTGGTGTTGAAACCAGAGGGAGCAGTGGTGTGAGACAGCCAGCTGCCTCTGCCCGGGCCAGGCCGCTGTGCTACCCCGTGATGCCAGGCTTCGGTTCCCCCTTTGCAGAGACTGGGCAGCAGGGGCTCGCTTGAGGGCCGGGAGAGGGCTGGTGTTTCTCAGTGGTTGTCATGGGGCCTTTCTGTTTGTGCACGAGGGAGTTATAGTGAGAGAAACGATGGCTTTGGGAAGAAACTTGGGCATGATTTATTCTAGTGCGTTGAAACTCTTCTAATGGCTTTTATGTTGCAGAGGTCTGGTGTCTCTGGCAGCAAAGCTGCGTAGTGCTGGAGGGGACCGAGGTGGTCCTTAGGTTGTGGAAAAATCCATCACAACTCATCTGAGCCCTGAAGTCTCCTTGCAGATGCTCTGGTAGAGACCTATTCATTGATCCGCTTAATTTTCTCCCTGAGCAGGCTTTACCTTGGGCTTGTGGGGTAAGCAGGATGTCACGCTCTTCCAGGATCCAGCGGCTGGTCAGGCTCACCAGGTGGAGAGAAAGCAGGAGGTGCCCATCAGTACTGCTGCGTCCTGCAGAAATGAGCTGTGAGCCAGGATGGTGTCCCAGAGTAGGATCATTCCAGGCTGCAGGAGTCTGGGACAATGCCCTGAGCACGCTGGGGGACTGGGCTGGTAGCTCTTAATTTCAGTGTTCCTTGTCTCCTGAACTCCTGCATCCCACCCAGGCACCTGACTGGTGTGGCTCTACTTGCAGCTGGGCAGTAGCTCTGTTACCTGCTGTTATTTTGGAACATCAGCATTGTCTGTATCCCAGTTGCTATGCGACAGGGTGTGGGTATCACATTGCTGTAACGGGGTGTTCGACCAATGTTTGTAGATAACGTGGGGTTTTGCCAAAGAAAATGAGCATTGTGAATTGAACTTTAAGGTGGCCTTCCGAAACTTGATATTTTAAATGAATAGAAAATCAGATAAGCTGGGAGGAAAGCTTCCTCCTGGTTGAGCTTAGGACATAGACTACTTTTTATGTAACAGTTCCTGTTAGAAATAATGATTTTTTTTCCCTTGGAAATTATTATTGGGACACAGCTGCCTCAGAGAACCAGCCTGTGGATGGTGGGAGAAGGCTGCAGCTTGGTACACATTGCGGTGCTAACGATGGAAGAGCTTGTGAGAAGAGGAGGCTGAGGGGAGACCTTGCCACTCTGTACAGCTGCCTCAGAGGAGGTTGTAGTGAGGTGGTGGTTAGTCTCTTCTCCCAAGGAATGAGCAAAAGGACAAGAGGAAATGCTCTTGAATTGTATTGGGGAGGTTTAGTTTAGATATTAGAAAAAATTCCTTCACCCAAAGGGTTGCCAAGCAGTGAAACAGGCTGCCCGGAGAGGTGGCGGGGTCACCATCTCTGGAGGTGTTCAGAACATGTGTAGATGTGGCACTTGAGGATGTGGTTTAGTAGACATAGTGGTGTTGGGTTGATGGTTGGACTTGATCTTGGAGGTCTTTTGAACCTTAGAGATGCTATGTCCTGGGTGATACGTTTGCTGGCACTGCATCTGTGTGGCAGATGGGGTCACTGATCAGTTGGGTTTTTCCCACTGTTTGATGGTACTTCACTAAGTGCAGCTAATTGTAGCTTGAGTGGAACCTATTCAGCTGAATTGCAGTACTTTCCACTAGCTAAGGTGGTGTGACTTCACTTCTTGCTGGAAGACAACTCCCATTCAATGCTTTGTTACAATAGGAACTGCAATAGTTTTGCTTAAGGGTGATGTGTGTGGTGAGTTTCCAATGAAAGGAAAGTGACTTTCATGGTTGGAGGCCAGAGGGTGTTTATAAGGGAAGGTCAGAAGGTTTGTGTTCCTGCTCCTTGTTACGGGGCTGTGCCTTTACCCACAGTGGTTCATTGTCATTCCCAAGACTGGTGTAATCCCTCCACTTCTGTTCTCTGCTTTCTGAAACTTCTTGTGCTAGACCCAAACTTGAGACAAAGATTGAAACTGATGGTTGGGTTTCCATCTTGAGCTCCTATTGGCTCTCTTCCGGGCAGGCTGGGTGGTTATAGTGCCTTTGCTCAGCTCCCATTGGTTGAAATCTCCCTCTGCCAAGGTGAAGATGCAGCAGGACTGAGGTGGGATGGGTGGCTCTAAGATAATGCCTGTTAGGAAGTGTGCTCTGGTGCTGCTGCTCAACCCTTGGCTGGTCACAGGGAGAAGCTTGCTGGGACCTTAACCTGTGGGGCTCTGGGGTGCTCCAGCAGAAAAGTAGCTTCTTCTCTCACCATGGAGCTACTCACAGGGCACGCAGAGCCCTCAGTCACCCTAGGGAAGGGGAGCTGAAGGATGCTCTTGTTTGCAGGTGCTGGCTTTGGTCCCCTCGCTGGGGAGGGGTACTTGAGGCTGCACCTTCCTTCTTTCTGGCTTCCAGAAAGCGTGGTTAGGAGTGCTGGGGAGGCAGGCAGTGCTGTGCTTGGGGCTTCCCCTTCTCATCTCATTTTGTGAATGTTTTTACTTACGAGTTCTAGTGCAGGAGGAGTTGTTGGTGTGTGACAGTAGCAAGTGAGGCATCACTGCATCTGCTGGCATCCTGTGCACGACTCTGAGCAGTTGCTGGGAATTTGGGGGCCAGTTTCTCTAACCCTGCATCACCTTCTCCTCTGGGAGGCTGGTTTAAAATCCAGAAGGCAGATGAAGGACACTGACATCTGAGTCGAGGACTGATTCCACCTTCCCATAACACTTGAAACAGATTTTATCTCTCAGGCAAGGTGCCGGGGAAAGGAAACCAGCCTATTTAGTCGGTGTTTGCACTGACCCTTGTCAGCGTTTGGGATGGAATGCCTAGTGATCAGTCTGCCCACGTTGCAGTTCTATGTCAAAGAGGCACGTTTCCGTTTCACTTCTGAGCACACAGGACTCTTTGAAGTGGAAATAACCCCCAAATCTGCTGTACGCTTCCCAAGAGGCTCCGTATAACACCGGAGCTCATGTGGGAAGAGAATGGCAGGAGAGACTTTGTTCAGCATTGGAAGGGTGCACCCCTCAGAAACAAACATACACCAGAGACATAACAAGTGAAAAGAAATCCTGGGGCCTCGCTATAAGCGTAGGACACTTCTCACCCTGCTGAGTAGTCGCAGGGCAGTTGTGACAGCATTCTGAACATCATTTTCAAGGCTGCGGGGTCTCTGCCTGGCTGTCCTGGCAGGGAAGGTGATGTGCCATCCCCTTAGAAACTGGAATTGTCCATTCTCACCGTGGCCATGCCAAGTCACTGCTTTCAGGGGGAAATGCCCGGCTGTGGCCAGGAGTTCCTCAACTTCCCTCCTCCTCCTGCTGTTACAGGATGCAGGCTCGGACCAGCCACAACTGACAGCCGTTCTGAACGTCTGTGTTTCTGTGCTGACAGACAAGGCTTTGGGTTTCTGTGGATAATGGAGAAAAAGCATTAATGGGGGAACCTTTCCCAGAGAGCGTAAGCCAGACCTGCACCAATTGCAGCTTGATGACATCAGTTCTGAATTGGGTCATTTCAGGTGTCTGTGGAGTTGTCCTTGCTGGGTTATTTTATTTAAAGACGGTTAATGTTTATTTTTATCATGAAAACCTTTATGTATTTCATGTGAAACTGAATTGAAGGATGGCTGGTGTTCTCTCCAATGGCAAAATGCGAGTGTGACGCTGACCCCAGCTGCAGGGATCATCTCTGCAGGAAAGTAAATAGTGTTTGGGGCACAGAATGCCTGGGAACAGTTCTGCTCTGCTCCCCAGATCCCAGTGGCTGTTTGCTAACAGCATCTACCTGGTTGAAAGGAACTGTAGTGAGCCTGAGCTAGGAGCTGTCTGTCTCTTGGGCTGAGGATCGTCAGCTGTTCAGCAGCACTTGGGGACACGCAGTCTGTTGGAGTGTCAGGAGACCTTGTGTGAATAAAACAGAGGGAAGTGCTGTGGGGCCTCGGGAGTTCGTGGGCTGGCTTCTTGTGCACCTCATTAGTGTTGTCCCTGCTGTGAAATTGTGAGGGCTGAGCAGCTTTATCCTCTGCAGATAGCGGGGAGATTAGGAGAAACACTCACATCAGAGCTGCTGGGAGCCCTTAGAAGGAATGTGTTTTAAACACATCTCCCAAAACAGCATTCAGAGGTGTCTGAAGGGGAAAACCAGTGTTAATGGGGGGCAAACAGAGCAGCTGGGTGTTACGAGCAGCAGGTACTGACTGTCAGGAGGTACCGATGTCACCAAAACACAGCAATACTGTTCTTCAGTCGTGGGCTGGAGACACTTCATGTACTGACTGGCACTGTCAGGAGATGTGTTTTCTGGCAGGGGGGGAAGCTCTCCAACAGCCCTCGCTAGTGGTTAGGTGAGAACAAGCCGCAGAGCTGTCGGTCCTGCCCAGCCCTCCATGGTAACTCATTGCTGCTCTGCTGAAGTTCCCAACAGATCCCCTGGTGCTTCCCAGTAACTACAGACACTTCCACATTTCCCTTTGCTCAGAAGATCCTGGGTAAGTTAGGAAGATGTTTTAGTGCTGGTGGTGGCTGTCGGACACAGCTTCTTTTTCTGCTTGAACCTGAAAACCAATTAGGTGCTGATACAGCCCAAGGCTGCCAGGAGTGCTGCAGGTGCATCACTGGCGTATTGCTGGTGTACCTGTCTGGTTCTGTGTCTCTTCCCACAGAGGATGCTCTTGTTCCATTCCCACACGGCCAGCAAAAGGAGCTGGGAGCCAAGCTGGTGCGTGCTGCTACAAGTGTGTGGTACCTTGTATGGTGACCGGGGTTCGGAGGGTTGGGTGGATGTGGTGCTTGCTGGTGCAGTTCACATGCAGTCTGCTTTTTTGATGTGTCGGAGGTCTGGATAAAAGGGGGAGGAGTGGGGGGAAGAGAAATCCAACAGTTTAATACGTTTCCATGTTCCTGTGTGCCTTTCCCCACATCCTAAACATGAAAAATATCGGTAAGCTTCCCTTTGGCCCTGGGGGAAGAAAAAAGGAGTCTCCAGCTGGAATTCATGAAACTTTGCTGAATAAATGAGTGGTGTCAGGGGTTTGTGGCAATCTCGCTGGAGCAGGAGTGGTGTGCTGAGAGCGAACAGCCGTTTCATGCACACTTAAACTGTCCGGAACCACTACCCTCCCCAATCATTCTTCTTCCCTTCCACGTGGGAGAGAAGCACAGAATAAACCATTTAAAGAGGAGAGTTGGAAATCAAAAGGTATATTTTATCCCCTGTAAAAAGAAAGCACTGCTTTTCTTGCTTTTAATATTGCCTCAAGTAATGAGCGTATGTTATTTCCAAGGTGCTTTTCAAGCATGGGGTCAGCAAGTGGCTACACATTTGGGGATCCTGCACTCCTGTGCCTGGCAGTGATGCTGTTGCAGAGGAATGTGTTTTTCCCCTCCTTAAAACAATTGCCTAACTGTTTAAAAAAACCCAGGTGCCTTCTGGATGGGAGGAGTAGATGAAGGTGTCCTTCCCAAATGCAGTGCTGATGGCAGGGAAGCCTCAACAGGTTGAGCACATTCAGCTACTTAGTAGTGAAGGGTCTCTCCGGTCTGATCTTATTCTGGGAGCCGGGTGCCCATCTCTGGGGTCTCTTTCTCCATCCCAGCAGTGAGATGCACTTAATGCACTTGGGTGCATTTTGCAAGGCGCTGAGCTGAGGTTTTGGCATTGCTGAAACTTGTGCCTGTGGCTCTGCCCCTCTGGAAGCATGGTTCTCCTCGTTTGATTCACTTGCTCCTGAAGACAGCTCTGTGCAGTTTATTTTTGTCCTGAAGTTGACTTATGACTGTTGCCAATGAATTCTGTGGGAGAAGGCGCTGAAGTAAATAAGGGGAAGGCTGATGTTCTGCGTCCCTGTCTTTTCATTTACGCTGCTCTGGGCTCTGTCTGACTCTGTGTTGCTGACCAGGAGCTCTGTGGTTGTGTCCTGCCCCAGGACAAGTGTGACACCCCCCAGCTCAGGGTGCCCCAAGCCCTATACAATCCAGCCTTGAGCCCTGCCAGGGATCCCGGGGCAGCCCCAGCTTCTCTGGGCACCCTGTGTCAGGGCCTCCCCCCTTCCCGGGAAAGATTTCTACCTCCCAGCCCCTCTCCAGCTGCCCTCCTGCAGCTGAAGGCCGTTCCCCTGGGCCTGGCCCTCCCTGCCCTTAGCACCAGCCCCTTTCCAGCTCTCCTGAAGCCCCTCAAGGGACAGGAAGGGGCTCTGAGCTCTCCTCAGAAGCAGGGGAGCTGACCCAGCCCTCTCACTGTGCTGGGGGCTGTGCTGACCCCCAGGCAGGACCTTGCCCTTGACCTTGCTGACCATCACGCAGTATACACAGTCCCACCTCTGCAGCCTACCCAGGTCTCTCTGGATGCCATCCTTTCCCTCCAGTGTGTTGACCCACTGTGCAGCTCAGCGTCATCCACAAACCCACCGAGGCTGCGCTCGATCCCAGCGTCCGTGTCACCAACAGAGGTGTCAGCGCTGGTTCCAGTACCGACCCCCACAGAACGGCACTTGTGTCTTACAGCCCGGACTGCCCTGTTCCTCTTGAACCGACCTAACTTACTTTTGTTATCTCCTCACTGCTGCTTCCCTTTCCCAGTAAGCGAGAGGGAAGTTGCTATCATAATTCCCACTGGAAAGGAGTTCCTTTCCTGGCATTGGTGTACTCGGTGACACCAACAAAGTATGTGTCTCTGATCTTCGGATTCAGAGGAGGAGAAACAATTGTCTGGTGTGGGGGTTCTGCGTTTAGTAACCAGAGCCCTCCCTAGCAAACAGCTCTGGCTCTTGGGTTTGCTGCTTTTGGGGGGGTGAATTCTTACAAGAACAATACAGACATGTGCCTCTGCCTTCGCCATGGGAGCTGCTTGTGCAGGCCCTGAGCTGAGGGTCTGGGACCCTGCTGCATCCATCTGGCACCAAGTGTGGTACCGGCACCAAGCAGCCTGTGATGCCTTCAGGTCAAGCAGCTTCTCCTGGGGATGCTGAGCCCCGGATGGTCGGGAAGAGCTGTGGTGGTGAATTCTTTTCCGAGTCCTTGCCATTTGCACAGGAAAAAGGGAGTCTGCATGCGCCGAGCAGCCGGTAACCTGGAAGCGGGGCCAGCGGAGCACGGCGTGCTGCATTCCTCCAGCCATTCCCCCTGGGCGCTGTGCAGGATGATGGATATTTCAGCATCTTTGTTCTTTGTTTTCCTTCTAATGCTGGAGGAGTTTAAATCACTGGAAGAGAGGGCTTGACACTTCTCCAGTTACACAAACAAGTGGTGCTGCGCTGGCTAACGCTGAGCAGCATGTTTTTGGGAGAGGCGAAGCCGGGACCTCGGATGCCGTTCTTTGGGAAAGGTCTTTCTCGAAGTCACGGCTGTGACACGGGCGTTAAGCTTACAGGGATTGCAAGAGCTGGGACGCTGCTGCGGAGCCCGGGATGCTTTCCAGTAACAGTGTGTGCCTAATGAGGGGCTCGTCGCTGCGCAGCGTTCGGGCCTGGGTCCTGAATGAAATATACAGTGCGTTGTCAGGCGCTCAGTAAAAGCAAATAGAAGCTGTTGGCTTACCTTTTAACTTCTGCTGGTTCTTTCTCTTAAAATAATAATTCTCAGGGAAATATTAATTTGTTCCAGCTTCTATGGAGCAACCCCCGATCCCCCAGACCTCCGCGAGGAGATATACGGCTGCGTAGGTGCAACTTCACCAAAGCAGGAGGTCCCAGGTCACACATTAATTTCTGATTGGCAGCAGCAGCACGTGGATTTTGAGAACCCCAAGCTGTGGTATCAAAGGTGCTCTCTCCTGGACACCTAGGAAGGATACTGCTTGTGGCTGCTCTTAAATAGTTGTGGTCTGGTGGTTGGAACCCAGGTCTTTCATTCTTGACCTGTCCAAGGACTCGCTGTATGTCTTTGGGCAGAGTGCTCTACCTTTATTTTTGTTTCTTGGCCCCCAGAAAAGGTATTTCCCCTGCTACATATGGTCTTGTGAACTTTTTCTCTTCTTCTTTCAAAGTTAGTTTGCTAAAAATCTGTGGGATTCTTTGATGTGCCACAAGATACCTCTTGCCTGAGCCTTAGTATTTTCTTCACCGTGGTTCACGTGATCCTCTGATGACTCTAGAGTTCCTAAAATGTGGTTGTGAGGATGGAGCCCTGAGTTTATCTTTGGTCCAGTGAGCTGCAGCAGTGGGCTGACCATGTCCTGAGCTGGTCCCACATCTCACCAAGTACTTGCTGGTTTGATGGGGAGAGAGAATCAGCATAGTGTGGAGCTGAAATCGTGACAAGTGTGCTTGGGGCTGCCACAGCACTTGGAGTCACTGTACCTGGATGCAGATTGTTGAAGAAAAATTCTCTTAATTTGCAGGTTCTTGTCCCAGAAGAATGAATTTGAGGAGAAATGAGCCCAGAGGAGTGAAGTGGTGAGGGCAATGGAAGAGCATAGGGAGAGGCTCTGATGTTTCAGTTTGGTAGTCTGGGCCAGATGTGGATGGGTAGGAGATACGGTTTGCTTTCTGTTTGTGTTCTGGCAGGAGAATACTGGGGAGGGGAAAATTATTGGAGCTGAAGAAGAATATGGTTCAAGAAAGAAAGGGAACAACTTGACCGTAAATAGTACAGACAAGAAAGTTACTTGTTTTGTTTTGTTTCAACTGAGAGAGCAGAAATTCCAGAGTGGCTTCCAGGAGGAATGGGCAAAAAATTATCTGTTCTTAAGGTGGAGTTCAGCTTACCAAGGAGTCTGTGACTCGGTGGGAAGGGAACTGGACAGGATCTGCAAGTTCTTCTCCTGTTTCTGTCTCAGAACGTGTGGTGCTGCTTCAGAGCAGCAACATCGGCTGAACCGTGTTTAAAACTTCGTTGTTAGAGGTGTGAGACAGGTCCAGTGGGACCAGCAATGATGGGAGTCTGCAGAGCAGCAAACCCAGGCATTGGTTCTTTCAGCTCTTCGGTTCTGTCCGGAACTCTCTGTGTTTTAAACAGGCTGCTGGGTTGTGGAATGTATAAAGATGCACCCAGGGAAAAGCCCGCAGCCCAGGCAGCCTGGGAGGAACCCGCAGGGTCCCGTTACAGGCACTGGGGGCAGTGGAGGAGATCTCCATTAATAATCTTTAACCTACGTGAGCTTCTATTATGCTGCTAATTTTTTCCTGCTGCTGAATTAACGTCGATGTTGAAAGTATAAACAATTCCCTGAATAAAATTTTGTTTGGTTTGCCTTGTCCCACAGATTAACAAATCTGATTACTGCATTTAAATTTAATACCCCAAAAATTCCCGAAATGAATGATTCACTGAGGCCATGAGCAGATGTAATTATCTATGAAAACTAATGAATCATGTCGTTAGGATATTTTGCCTTACAGCTGTCTCCAATTAATATGTCTATCAATTCTGAGAGTAACAGTGTTGTAATCCCAGTGTATAGGTACCACCGCTCTCCATCAGC
The DNA here is from genome assembly GCA_013400835.1 of Zapornia atra. Classification (NCBI taxonomy): domain Eukaryota; kingdom Metazoa; phylum Chordata; class Aves; order Gruiformes; family Rallidae; genus Zapornia; species Zapornia atra. The sequence goes on along the minus strand of VZTU01024773.1, from coordinate 862,262 downwards.
TGAGTAATAAGGAATTCCTGGGAAAGGAGAAGTGGTGAGAATGTGTTTGGAAAACGCTGGTGATGGAGCATCTCTTTCACATTTCCTTGCACAGGGAAGCCTTTGCAGAACTTTGGTGAGGATTTAAAGCTTTTCTGTGGTAATTTTCTCTGTCGTTAGCTGGGATCCGGGTGCTCACGCTGAGCGGCTGTTTGCCTGTGTAACCAAGTCCCATGTTGCTCTGGGTGGTACTGGTACCCACAGGAGTGGATAAAGGACAACTTTTGCTCTCTGCTCAAGTGGAGGATGTTGTGTCTTTAACAAATAAAACTTAAGTAGTATTCCAGGCAACTTCCACAAGCCTGGGGAGGAGGGACTTTCTTTTCCTGGGGTGTTACTGATGTGGTACCCACCTGGCCCAGCACAGGCTGGTCCTCTGGCCTGGCCAACCAGTCTGTCTGCTCTTAGCAGTGTTTTATTTGTCAGTCCCTGAGGTTTCCCTAGGTGGTGTAGCACAACAAAAGGGTACTGCAGCAAACGTAGGTGCGTAACGGGCAGCAGTAACTTGGTGTGTGTTGGTTTTCTTGGGTGCCGCTGTTGGGCTGTGTCCAGCAAAGCAAGGGGTGCACAGCCCTGGGTCGTGCTGCCGCCGGGCTGGAAGTGTCTCTGGATTTAATTGTGAGAACTGCTGAAAACTGGGTGAAAATACCCTCCATGGGTAACTTACTGTGGTGCAGAATAGTGAGTGTGGGATAAATGTACCTGGAAGGAGGTGGTTCGGATTTCCAGGCTGTGGACAAATGCTGTGGCTGCAGGACATCTTATCCTGTGATGTGGTCCCTGATCGGAGTAGAGAAATGCCTGTGGGATGTGAGAAGTGGTATAAAGGGGTCTTGGCTGGAGATCTGCGTGGGAGGAGGGGAGATGTGTGTGCCTCGCTCTCCTGACCTGTGGGAAGGGAACGGCAGCCTCTGCTTGGGAGCTTCTGCTAGCTGACCATGTCCCAGCAAGGATGTTTGTTGTCACAGGGAGTCTGGCTCCTTTGAAGTGGTTACCCCTGCTAGGGAAGAACTGTCTGGTTCCTTGGACAAATTGATCTCCTGCTGGGAATCGAGTAGTTCCACCCTGGGCTCACAATAACGTTGGCTCTTTTCCTCATTGTTTGCCTGCAAGGGATGTATTGATATGATCTCCTGCAAGGAGAGGCTTGGTTAAAATGGGGATTAAGAGGGAAACCGAGCAGATTGCAGGGTATTAACAACTTGTTCGAATTCCTGGGGCAGTAGGAAGGAAAAAAGAGAAATAAAAACAGAAGTCAGACTGCTCTGATTTCAGTAGAATGTCTGCTTTGTGATCCTGAAGCCTGCTGAGTGTTGCTGGAGACACAGTCCACAGCAAAGCACTGGGCTGTGGGGATGGCATCCAAGGTACGAGGCATCTGTCAGGCTGTTGGTTTCTGACCACCTGTAATTGCAATTAGCAGCAGTCAATCAAAGAGGTCACTGGGGAGGGAGAGTTAGAGTGAAGTCGACTGATCGGGCAGAGAGGCGAAGGTGTGCGGCGAGTCCCGTCCCCTGGCACAAGGATCACCATAAAAACACTGCAGTTAATTTTCACTCTGCCGGGATGATCAAAGTCAGACAAGATGGGATTTTCCTGTAGACTTGGTGAAACTTCCTAGGAAAGGCCCGTGGAGTGTTTGTTTAGGAGAGTGCACGGAGCAGGAGCTTACGAAGGAGCTGCAGTCTTTGCTTTTCCTAGCAAGAGTGTGATGGAAGATCCATGTATGGTGTGACCTCAGAAACAACTTCAGTCACCATGTACAGAGACTGAGACGGCTTCTTGTACCACCTGTGCTGCACTGTGCTCTCTTAGCTGTTTTAATAGCTAATTAATCTTGATTCAGTTGGATTTAAGAGGGTTTTTTTCTCTTTTGGCACATAAGTGCAACCTACTATATCATAAATCCCACACATTTCAGCAGATGTCATCCTGATTGTTCCCTGCAGCACACTGTACTACTGGTAAAACACTCCAGGTCAGGAACTTGGATTCTTTAATCGCTGTAGTCGAGGAAGCCAGTTTCTAGTGTGTCGCAGCAGAAAAGGGTGATTTCCTTTGGACCTGTGTCACCCCGGCGGCCAGTCAGGAGGTCTGGTGGGTGCATTAATCTGCCTTAAAGCGAGTGTCACACCCCACTGATGCCAGCACCGGCCATTTCTGAGTGCTTAGTGGTTTGTGTTCCACTCAGTCCTTGACCTGTGTCTCGTATCCTAAAATCGATAACACTATTCCTTCTGCTGCTTTTTCTCTGCCTGCTGAGGGGTTTAAAGCAGTTTGCCTGGGGCTGGAGGAAGTGACCTTTGGATCAAATGACCCTGACTTGGCGGATGGGGTTTGGGCAGCTTGCTTGTGGCTGTTTGTGCTGTGAAAGCTGAATGAAAATTTGCAACTTCAAGTCTTAAAATTGAATTAAGTACGTGTGGGCTCAGAAGAGCCATTAGTGTGTCCTCAGCGTGGGATGTTCCTTGGTTTTCATGGCTGTGTAATGTATAGCTCTTCCGGAGCATCTGATCTTCTCCCTGGGCTTCTTGGGCCTGTGAGTGAGATGACGGGGTGACAATGGGAGTTAAAATGTCATGTGTAAGAGAATGACTTTCCTGCTCTGTTCCAGACAGGAAAAAAACTTGGAGAAAATCAAGTAAGAAGAGGGAGGGAGGCTCTTTGCAAATTGCCACCTCTCCAGTACGTTTACCACACATCTCCTCTTGCTCTATTCACAACATCTTCATGTTTCAATGAAACAGTTGGAGGTGACCTTGGGGGGTCTTTTCCAACCTTAATGAGTCTGTGATGTCACCGGGCTGCTGCTCGGCTGTGTTGTACTGGTGGCAGGAGGGAGAGTAACCGGTGGAGTGGGACTCTGGAAATCAGCGCCTCTGGTCACTTCAGTCTGTGTTTTTCAGGACAGGCCCAGGCAGACCAGGCATCTGGAATGAACTGCTCAGTGTTGGTGGTTTAACACTTCTTTTGTGCTTGAGTGCAGAAATGACGGAATGGACCAGGGAGAGAACTTTCTGCAAAGCCAGCTCTTTAGAAGTGGGGTGCTTCCCTTTGCATGGGGTCCGGGGACGCTGCGCTTCCCCACATTGGGATGCTTCTCGTAAGCTTGTCACTCGTTAACTCGCCTAGGGCTGTAACTCTCTGGCTGCTCCTGGGATGCTTGGGCCCTTTGCGACACAGCTCAGAGCTGGTGAGCACGCAGGGCAGCTTCCCCCTCTAACGAAACGCCGTTGCTGTGTGTTTTCTGCCAATGGCATCCAAAGTGGGTACACAAAGATCTCCGATCCCAGTGTTCAGCCAGGAAGTGAGGCAGAGACCAGCACAGGAATAAATACTCCATCAGGTGAAACTTCATCTGTTTTTAAAGAACTCCCTCTCCCCCCTGCCACTGAAGTGGAGGGGTGGGTGGGTTTTGTCTGTTTTTAGCAGCCCTGCTCTGCTGAGCCTCTCCTGGGGTGTGTCCCGTCCTCGCTTCGGTATGTTGAGTGTTGGTTTCTTCCCTGTTCCAAGTTTCTGGAAGCTCCGTGGTTTTTCCCTGTTACACATTTTTAATTCAAAATGCCCGAGTGAGCCTTTCCTCTTCTGAATCTCCAGAGTGCTCCATGGGGAGAAATTTAAAAAATAACATGTAAGCTTTAAATAATTTACTGTGCGAATAATTGGGTTTACACAGCAGTTCATAAACCTTTAGCTGGTAAAAATCAGAGTACCTCAATCTGAAAAGCAGATGGGGCATTGTCGAGGGAAGGCTTAGAGAGTTTTGAAAGACAAATTGTTTAATTCCATCACTGGCTGGGAAAATAAATAGTTCTGCTGCTCAATTGGAAACAGAAACATCTCTTCGCAGTGAGGCTTTCTTAGCTTCACAGCGGCGTTCGCTCTGCCACACAGACGTCAAAAGGAACCTGGTGCAAAGATGCGATCGAGTTCTCGTTTGAGAAATGAAAGGCAGAAGCTTCTAAACCACCTTTTACTGTTCTTACTTGAATTTTCCAATGCTAAGACCATGGGAGGCACCGGTTCCGTGTGAATCGGCAACGTGTGTGATGTCTGGAGGACGTTTCCCTCTGTGGAGAGAGGTGGCAGGAGAGGCTACAGTCTGTGCAGAAAGCTTTGTCACTGTGAGGGTGACACAGCCCTGGGACAGGCTGCCCAGAGAGGCTGGGGGGTCTCCTTCTCTGGAGACATTCAAACCCACCTGGATGCGTTCCTGTGTGATTGAATCTAGGTGATCCTGCTCTGGAGAGGGTTGGACTGGATGATCTTTCGAGGTCCCTTCCAACATTTTGTGATTCTGTGATAGATCTGGTTATTTGGGGCTGGAAGGGGTCTCTGGACTGGTGTTAGTGAAACACAGAGACTTACTGCACCCAGCTTCACGGGCACTGCTTGGGGTGGGCACAGCTCCACGTGGGTGTTCCAGTGCCTGATCCCTGGGCCACGTTGCACGCTGTATGTCAGTGATGATGACTCTTCTGATGTCATGCTGACGGGGATTGGAGGTGGTACTACTGATTTAATCACGCTGCGGTACTGATGTGGGACCAGGCGGGTTTCACAGGAGCTGCTGCAGGATGAGCTCTAGAGTTGTTGATGGCCTTGTGCTGTCTTCCTCTTCTGCAGGGATGTGAGATGCTGGATCCCACTGGGTTGTATGAGGGTTAGGTTAGGGTGCTGCTTTTCCCTGTGTCTGAAATCCTCAGTCACAGTGGAGGGTGAGGAACTTGCTGGAAGTAAGAACAACCAACTTTGAGTGTCATTTAAAGCGTCTGAGCCCCACGCACGAAGGTGACAGTGGCATCCTAGGAGCCAGGCTGGATTTTTTTAGAATCATGCTGAGGACCAGAAGAGAAATAAGAGCTTCTGTGAAGTTATTCTCAGAGAAGCCTTCTCTTGGAGGCTGCTGGAGCACCCTGAGAGAAACATGTTCTGCCTGGCCTGGGCTGTGCTCCATAGGTTTTTGTGTTGCACATTGCAGCTGACAGCAGAGCGGTTCAGCAGATGCCAGGTTCTCTCTGTGGCTTCTCTTGTAAGTAGCATCTCCAGGACATTCAGACTTTGGAAATGACAGCGATGAAAGCAGAAGGAAAGAGTAGAAGAAAGGGGAGCTGAGGAGCTGCAGGCTTTGTTCAGCCAAGAGTTCAAAGCCTGTTGGGCCTTACCTGGGAGGAATGTGTTTCATGCCAGCCGTGTGCTCAGATGCTGGTAGGAGAAGGACACTGAGTTTTGACAGGTGGGTTTTCAGTGCTCTGTTTAAGCCTCCTTGAGAGGGAGCTGATGCCCAGTGATCACAGCTTGTGGTAGGGAATCAAAATCTCTGAACCAATCTGGGCAGTTCAGTTTTAGGTCAGGGCACATGCCAGCTTGCCAGGCCGTCCCTTTTCTGTCTGCCAGCAGATTTGCTCTCCTCAGCCCCCTCTTCCCTGTTTTTCTCTGTGTTTCTATTGATTTTCTCTCCCTTTGCTATCTGTCCTGTGTCTTAGTGTAAATACCTACCAGGTGGTACCCAGTATCTCACCCAGACATTGCAGTAAGTGTTAGACCTTGGCAACTGGGATTTTTTAAGCTGGGCCCTGAAGACCACGACAGAGGTGGTCATGGCTGGTGTAAACGTCCTAGCCTGCTGGAAGCTCGTGCTCCCGAGCCAGAGGGGCTGCCTTGGACCTGCTGCCACCCGGGAGTGCAGTGCTCCATAGCTCTGCAGCAGCTCCAGGACTGTAACACCACCGTTTGCATTCTTTGGTCAACTTCTTGCCCATTGGCTGTTGTCCCTTGGCTATTGTCAGGCTTTTCAACCAGTTTTGAGCATGGACTTGAACTTTTGGGTAGCTGCTTCTGAACTGGAGCAGACTCTCTTCTGTCTAGTGGTTTGTCTGGCTTTTTTTTTTCTTTTCTTTTTTTCCTTTTGAGATCTGCATCAGGAACACACCACAGCTCTCTGGGTCGGGAGGAGTGAGTGGGCATCCGTGCGTGCTGGATAGCAGAGGTGTTGTGTTAACCTGTTTATGCTGAGCACTTGATATGGGGTGACGAAGGAGAAGTGTGTTCCTCTAACGAAAATCCTTGCCACGGAATATGGCAGGGTGTCTTGTGTCAGTGTGACAAGTACTGGGTGAGCAGCAGCAGTCGGCCACAGCTGGAGTAGCTATTAACGAAGATGCCTGCCTGCCAGAGTCTGCTCTTGGAGCCCTGAAACCTGATAAGGCTCGATCCACAGCCCTAATAAAAGGAATTTCCAGACACAATTACTTCAGCTAGGTTTTAATCTTATAATAGCGTCTTTTGTTGAAAGGTCGGTGGATAGAAGATGTGGGGTAATCCTGCAGCACCTCCTGGAGAAGGGATGCACGCAGCCTTGTCACCGCAGGATCACCTCGGGGGTAGGCAGGAGGCAGGTGCGTGTGCTGTCTCTTCCCCCGACCTCTGGTTTCCGATGCCCTCTGGAGCGATCGGACATGGATACGCATGTAGGTTTAACCAGGAGCTTACTGGGTCGCTGTGCAGGAGGTGTGGAGTGCCAGGTGGGGAGTGGGAAGGGTTGGGGGTGGTATCTGAGCTCGCAGGAGAAGCCGCTCCGCCAGCCCGGGTGCAGTACTGGGGTGGCTAGTGACAGGCTTCTGCACGGCCGTTCCATCAGGTGTTGATGTATGGGTATCCCAGGACTTGTCTGAGTCCAGAGCAGATCTTCTGTGTGCTCTCCTGCTCCTTTAGGAACCAGACAGGAAGGACTGGTGTGGCTCGAGTAACTACATGATAGAGAGGGCTACATTATGCTTACGGTCAGTGTAGGGTAAGGGCATTTCTTGGCAGACCATGCAGCGGTAATGCTGTTAACTCAACAGAAGTGGTTTGAGTTGATGATGAAGAGCGTTTGTCCAGTTTTTTGGAAGATGAAAAGATGATCTTGTGCTTGGTACAGCTCAGAGCAGCAGAGCCGCAGTCGGGACCTCGAGCTGAAAGGATGGGGTGGGACAGGATGGGATGGAATGGTGAAGAGCCTGATGCACAAAGCTCTGCGTTGTAATTGGGTAGGAAGAGGGGTTTAGTGAAGTTCTTTAGTAGGAAGCCTAAGAAGCAATTAAGTTAGGCTGCCAAGTGTTGGTGAAATGGGCACTGCTGAGCCAACCTGACCACTGTGGCTTCGATGTCTCTTGTGGGCTGGCCCGTCCTTTATCCCAAGCTGCTCTGGAGCTGAATTAATCCTGAAGTTGTTTTTTTCCAAAACTGCTTTCCCTCTAAAGAAGGGGAAAAAAAGATTAATAGCAAAAATGGAATTATTTTTAGCAGCTAACTTATAGATCTAAAAATCTGAATAAATACATGGTGCAATGATGAAAAAATGTTACATTAACACTTTATTACGTTAGCTGAGGTACTGCAGTAACACGCCAGCATCCCAGGGCACTGGGGAGACTAGAATTTTTCCATTTTTATTGGTTTTACCATTCTACACCCCTTTGCCTCTGTGTTGCTGGCATTTGGATTTCCACTGAAGCCTGGCTGGAAGAATTTAATTCTTTGGTGTTTCTCTCGTGTCTCTGTGTCCTGTTGTGTGTGCAATTCCTAGCCAGAAGGGATTCCAGGGGAACGAGGACCTCGGCTCCTGCGGAGTGTGTTAGGTGGGAAGGGACCTGTAAAGGCTGTCTCCTCCAGCCCCTGCGGTGAGCAGGGACATCATGGGGACTGAGCATTCAGCTCTCATGGGCTTGTTTGGAACCTGCTGCCTTCTCATCAGCTTGAGATGAGAACGGTTTGCAAAGTTCAGCTGTGTAACTGGGTTGCTGGCAGTGGGCTTTCATGCGAGTTTTTCAGGCTGAAGCCAGGCACAGAGATGCTGCTGCAGCCTGGGTTGGGCAGGGAGAGGTTTGCTCTCTTGGTCCAACAGCAGGTTCATTTTCAGAGCTGTCTGGGGCTGCCTGTGCCGTTCAGGCTTTCCTGTTGGCTTCCTGCTGAACATGGTTAATGCTGAGCTGCGATTTCCGTGACAAGGCCTCTTCTTGGAGATTTACAGCTCCGCTGCTTTGATTTGCCAGGCTAATGCCTTGGAATGCAGGTTGACAGTCCAGATGTGAAACCTTTCTCCTCGGAAAGAAAACAAAGGATTAAATGTGTTTTAAGAGGGTTTGAAAAAATAATTTAAGATTGAGGCCCAGAGCCTGAAGTCTTGAAATACCACTGTTAGCTGGTGATGTGAGACTGCCAACTCCAGAGCCTGAGAGCGTGTCGCCTTGGCCGGCTGCGGGTAGCGTTCGGCTGTTGGTGCACCTGCTGCTGCCGTAGCAAATCCTCCCTCAGGTTTTACCAAAAATCAGGTGACATGTCTTCATGCAGTTAGTGCGGGTTGAAGAATGTTTGGGGTGTTGCCCCAGGTAAAACTTGTGTAGCCGTGGGGATGACGACTGTGGGTGCTCACTGTGAAGTGACCCTGAAATTTGTTGGTAAAGATAGTAGCTCATGCTTTCTGATTTGACAACCTGATCCCACCCCTCACACACACACACACACACAATTTTATGAGGGGGACTGTAAATAGGATCATCTTTGTTTTCAGGGTGCATGGAGGAAGGCCCAGGTGCAGGTCTGCTGCAGCGGCTCTTCACCATCCCCATTACAGGGTGAAGGGTCTGACAAGAGGATGGAGATTCTCTGAAGCATGACTGAATTGGAAAAGAGTACAGGGTTTGATGTCCAAAACATTTATTTTATTTTTTTGTGAACCATCATGGCCTCAGCCCAGTCATGGAATCCCATCCTTCCTGCTCGATGCATACAATATGGCTGTCTATCAGTATCAGCTTAGGCTTCAGAGTTATTTGAGTTGGAAAGGATGGTGCAAGAGGTCATTGTCCTTTGAAAGAAAGCTGGAAACATTTCTAAGTTTCTCCCAGCCCATATGGCAAGAGCAGACAGTAGGAGCCCAGGCTGCTAGATGTCTTCAAATAGAAGTCCCAGGCTTCCAGGGCAGGGAAGGCAGGTCTTTCTCTAGCTGCCTCAAGAAACATGACGAGGTAGAGATGGCAAAGTTTTGCATCGGGATTTATTATAACTGAGGTTGTAAAGTAAGATGTTTGTGGCTTTTTATTTGGAGCTAATAATCCAGCTGGTGTTCTGCTTTGCCCAGACTCAGGTGCCCCCACAGAGCAGCAGCTTGGCAAGCCGAGGAGGGCGGTTTGGGTATTCTGTTGCTGCTCGTTCTCTTCAGGAAGATCTCTGCCTTTTTACCAGGCTGTGGGGCCACAGACTGGTGCAGGTACACTAAGAGATGGGGTAGATGTCCAAAAAAAGGCTTACATTTTTCTTGGTTAAAAATTAGGGAAAATATAAACCGCTGAAGCTGAAAGTGCCATTTGTAGTGTCAGAGTGGGGGTTTAAAGTCGTGTGCTGTAAGGTGAGTCATTGGAAAGAATGACTTTGGGGATGCAGGCGAGGAGTAATATGGTTCCCTCTATGTATTTGCATGCTTTCCTTTTCTTCTTTTTCTTTGTTTTTGGGTTGTTTGGGTGGTGGCTGTTTTGGGTTGGCTTTTCTTAAACGGAGTGGATTGGCAAGAGAAGATGTGGTCTGATGTAGGGACTCGCTGCTGCTGCAGTGAGGTGCTGCACTGACTTGTTCCCGCACCTTTGAGAGCGATCCCACAGTTTCTGCAAACAGGACTTGCAGGAGAAGCACAATGAGCACCCGTAATCTCCCCAGTTTGATAAACCCCATGTTTGTGTAGCTTGATAAAGTGGAGGCTTAAGGTTTCCTTCCTGCGCTGGAGTTCGTCACGCTGGAATTCGGGACTCGTGCGTCGAGATCAAACCGGTATTTAGTCACGGTCTTCTGAAGTGTCTCATGGGCATGTTGCTTAGTGGCATTAAACCCTCAGCTCTGTGCAGCCTTTGCCAATTAATCACTTTTGGTCCTTCCAACAAATGAACTGGAGAGAGGAGAAAATCATAGAGGAGCGAGGCAGCTGTCTGAGGGCTCCCTCTGTATAACAGCCTTTCCTTGCTCTGCAGAAATCTGCAGGCACAGAGCCACCCTAAACACAAAGTGTTCAGCCACATCTGCAGAAATCCATGGGAGGGCATGTGGAAAGTTGGCACAACCTTTAGTGGAAGGAAGTGGGAAGAAAGAAAATCATTAGCTAAGGCTAACCAGGATTCGTAGACTTGAGGTCGTCTTATCGCTGGAAGTTCTTCTTCCACCCTTTCTGTTGTTTTAACCACTTCTCTGAGTAAACTTTTTTCTGTGACTGCAGACTGGGTATGGAATCTGAGCCATCAACTTGAAGTTTTTCTCCACTTTTGGTCTGTTTCAGGCTTCTGGGGCAGGTAGGACACACATCCTTCCAGCAGTATCAGAGGAGCGCATCCGCTGCCTGGTGTCTGCTCAGCTCTGAGCATGTTGATGATGTGTTCCTCTTGCTAATTTACTCAATTTACCACTGATTCCAGTAGAGCTTGATGAAGTATGTCAGCTGGAGATTAGTCCCAGGTGCCTGGGTTGACCTTAGCTTTATCAGCTGCTTTCAGAACTGTAACCATAAGGCACTTGCAAGTTTTCTGGTTCCTCCCGTGATTGATAGACCAGTTCTAAAGTGGCTTTCCTCCTTGTTTGTCATCCAAGAGGATAATGCCATGCAGCTGTCCACAGCATGATGCTCTTGTGGTAACACTGTGATGCTCTGCTGGCGTGTTACCAACCTGAGTGTTTATGGAAATGGCAGTTGTGCTTTGCAGGCTTGACAGCTCACCAATACACGGTTTTGCCTTTTCTTCTTCTCGAAATACCTTGAGCAGAGTTACACAAGTCTCTTGATGCTCGGGTGAGACTGGCTTCAGAAGAGGTTTTGCTGTGGATGAGTAAAGCGGAGCAGACTGGCAGTACCTGTTGGCTGGTGAAAATGAGCTTTTGGTAGGCTGGTCCTGCTGAGTGTGGTTTTGGGGAGCTTTCCCGGAGTTCTTGTCAGCTCTGATGGCTGCCTGGGGTGGGGTGGTGAGGAAGAGCTTTCCACCAGGCCTTGGGGCCCCTCCTGGTGCATCACCAGCATGTTGTCTGTGATCATCATCACTTGGGTGTGGGCACACTGAAGAGCATCTTCCTCAGGGCTCTGCATAAAGGTGCCTCAAAAGATCATGTGAACTCGTAGCCCCATCAGAGGTTGAGGGAGCCCTTCCCGTGTTTAGCCAACAGGACTTGACCTGTGGAAGTTTCTCCCTTACTTCCTTTGAAGGGTGAGGGTTGATGGTTGGGGGGAGCTCTGTGCCCTGCTGGTCACCCTGAGAAACTCTCAGTCCGTGTGTCGGTGCCGCCAGAGCGGCACTGCTGCTGGTGAAGGAGCACTGCGCTTGTGTTGCGTCGCTGAAGGCAGCGGCACGCGGAGCTCGGTTCCTGTTTGGCTCCTCCAGCTGCAGTCTGGGTAATGTATTTTTGGTCTCCAGCTATGCAGGAACACTGCTGGTCACTTTTTCCAGTCTTCCTTAATCTGCTTCAAAACTGAGAGCGCTGACTCCAGAGGTTGGGTAGTTCCCGGTCGCAGGGGCACGCAGCAATGAAGCGTTTCACTAACTTTGGAGCTTTTTCACGTGAAAAGTGTGGGACGTTCCCTCAGGTTGGAAATAGTGTTCCAGTTAACACTTCGGGGTGGCTCGTTCCTGCTTTTTGGATTGAGTTTTCTTTAATTGTAGTAGGAATGAGTGTATACACGCTGCGCAGGCTGCCTGCCATGGCAGGAGTCGCCGTGTTCCTTTCTCGGGAGGGGTCCTGCCCGCGCTCCCCGCACAGCCGAACAATTTGGTGATTTTTCTCCTGGGGACAAAGTGACATCAGCCATTTATAACCACGGCTTTACAGCGCCTTGGAGTTGGGGCTGTCTCGTGGGCAGGTTTTGAGAAATGAGGCTTTTTTCTTTCAAAGGTGCTTGGGAAACTTCTGCCGGGACTCCCAAGTGACAGGGCCTTTGTCCAGGAGGAAGGAGCCGGCCTCGCAGGGTGATCCATCAGCGCGCTGCGGCATCCTTCACAGCCCAGTTCATCAAAGAGACGTTCACAGCCCCGTCTCGCTGGCCGGCCCGGGGTCGGGCAGTCGTGATGTATTGTTGGGCTGACGGATGGCATGCAAGGCGGGGGTGGATTTATGGGGAGCACCTCATGTGAGTAAACCCTTAGTAGGCAACGTGCTGGCTTTCAAGAGTCCTCCCACAGTTGCATTCACTACGGCTGCTTTCAAGGTTGAGAGAAGGGATGAGGATTGATTTTTCTCGGCTCGAAGAAAGGTGTATGGCTGGATCGTGGTGGCTGTGACCTGGGTAGATGAGAGGTGCCATCTCACTGTTTTATCTTACTTTATTTTTTCTTGGGTACCTGCAGGGATTCATTATGTTACTGTGATGGGTCCACAGTTTCAGTAGTGTGGAGGTAGTAACAGCCAAGTACATCTTACAGTGGCAACAGCTGTGGGAGTGTAACCGGAGTGCTGGGTTGTTGAACTTGCTCGCTGTTTGTTCTTGTGAGAAGTGGACCCAAGACCTAAACTAAAGCTGGTGCTCAGCAGCCAGGAGGGGTTTCACGGGGAGTGCTGAGCTTCCTACCCTCAGGTAGTTACAGCAACGGGTGTGTATTTGTAATTAAAGCAAATTACATCTATGGAGAAGCGTCACAATGGTGTAAAAGCTTGGGACAAGTAGAGTTGCCAGAAGAAAAGGGGGGTGAATGTTACAAGCAATTGCTGGAGGCAGTACATTAAAAATCCTGCTTAGATTTTGGGTAAAGAGAAAACAAACTGCTGTGGTGCCTGAAATAGCTTTTGTCTTTTTGCTTTGTGCTCTGAGTGTGCAGAAAACAAATATCCTACCAGAAGACATGTTGTGATTGGCAGGGCTTTGTTACACAGATACAAGTGGGCTTCCAGCCTTTCTGTGCTCCAGGCTTTCCCAGAGATGCAGGGTTTATTACCAGCATTGCCTTGCTTTCTCTATAAGTTGGGTCTGTAGGAGAATAGTTTGATGACATTGACCCTATAACGTGAAGATTCTGCTGGAAGATTTGATAGTCTGGCCTAAAAATCTCTACATTTGCATTGGTCGAGCGCTCAGATTTTGGATGTGAATAAAACCAAGAGATGATCACGGAATCACAGGGGCATTGAGGTTGGAAAAGGTCTCCAAGATCAAGTCCAACCATCCTCCTGCCACCTATAGCACTCACTAACCCATGTCCCTGAGCACCTCATCCAACCTTTCCTTGGACAGCCCGAGGGACGATGACCCCACCACCTCCCTGGGCACCCTGTTCCACTGCCCACCCAGGGATGACAGGTGCCAGGAGTCAGTGCACGCTGTGGGCCGGGTGTCCCCGTGCTGAGAGGGGGCTGTAGGTGTGCAGCAGCGGCGATCCCTGTGAATGCTGCAGACCGGCGGCTGCTCTCCTTGCTCTGACCAGGAATGTTGTTGGGTGTCCAGCACTCATGTCCATTGAATGGCAAGGTCAGCGTGCCGGTCTGCTCCAGCCATGGCGAATGAAAGGGAAGGTCGTGTGCTGGGAGTAAAGGGGAAGAAGTGGTGACCTGGCTTTACACCCGAATACTTCTAGTGAAGGAGACTTATCTTCTTCCAGATAGCTGGGAAGGAATACTCAAAGCACTCCATCCTGTGAGTGGTTCCTGCCTGCCCTCTGTCACTGCAAGTGCTCAGCACATCTGGGCTGTGTGCAGTTCCAGTACCGCTGCAGCACGCTGTTTGGGTTGGCACGCCGACACTGCTGTGCGTGCCAGTTAGTAATGGCTTTTGGAAGCGGACTGCTTTAAAACTCTGCCTGAAGTATCCCCCAGAGAAATTATTCAATTAAGTACAGCTAAAATTAATGTCCGTGGGTTTTGTTCGAATAAAACAAAATAAGCAGCTGGAAAAGGGAGACCTTCTCGGTGTGTGCTTTAAAACAACAGCTCCAGCTCATAACCACATTTGCTGGAGTAGATGCTGCTGTTTGTTGTCTCGGTGACTGGTTTGATGAGGGTTGCTGCCACCGATAGTCTGGGACAGTTTTTGTCACTGCCATGCATTCCCAAATCCCCATCTGCTGTCTTGGACTATCAAGCTCCTGTAAATTAGAAGAGCTGAAGAGCGAGACAGCTGAAACACAGAGGAACAAGTTGGTTTCCTCCCTTGGGGAAGGCAGCGGTTTTGGTTTCCTTAAATACTTACATGAAGTTCTGCCAAGGAAGGGGTTAAATGTTATCCCTGAAACTTGGGAAGGTGGGAGGGAGGAGTCTGAGGTCACAGCAGAAGTGGTGGTGTCCTGAGCTTGAACACCGGTGGACTTTGGAGTACTGCCTTGGATTGAAGAGCAAGGAGAAACCCATGCCTGCCTGTGGCACAGGGAGCTGCCTTTGTCAGGCTGCCAACACCCGGCACAGCTAGCCGGGATGGAGAGGCGCTCGGATTCTTAGCTGTGTTTAGTACTGTGGTTTTCTCTTTGCCCTCTGCCTTGACGTTTCAGCTGGCACATCGTGCTGAGGTTCCTCAGGTTTCTGATGTTCTTACATTAGGTGCAATCTTCATTTCATACCACTGGCGTTTTGAACAATGCTTGCGTTCTTATTAACGCGTAATTACGGGGTCTGGACATGTGGAGGGTGGCATTCTGCACATGATTCATTCCTTTGGTATCTAGCTCTGCTCCCAAGGCGCTGGAGACAGGAGGGAGGTGGGGAGAGAGGGAAGCCCACTTGGCTTCTCCACTAAGTCCCAGCCTCATTGTAATTCTCTGCGTAGCATGAGGCATTATGGATTTTAGCTCCAAAGCGATGCCACGCTGATGTGTGTCTCTGATGCATGTAACTTTGGTGTGGCTTGCTGCTCCTTAGTCCCTGCAGAGAAAGAACCGAGATCAATTCTGTGTCTTTAGTGTGTTCTCATGACCTAGCACAGAGTCAAGGTTGAGGGTATGCACACGTTGATCTCAAATCTGTGAAGCCCACCATTGCTTCTGTTGTGTGATAGAGGCTTCTGATGACATCCCACCCTTTTGAGTGCTCCAGCCCAAATTTTACAGCCACCATCACCAGGAAGAGCACCCAGGTTTGTGGAGACAGGTTGATGTTTCACTGCTGTGGCCCTGTGGGAATGGAGCAAGGAGCAGTGGTGATGCTGGCACACCCACCTCTGCCCGTGTACGGAACCCATGCCGCAGGCAGAGGGACGCGTGTGCAGGGCTGTCCCACTGCTCAGCAGGCACATGTCTCCAGGAGGTCTTGCCTGAGCTCATCTCCAACAGATCAACAGCCTTCAAACTTCCCTGTTTGCACTGAGCTTCAGCTACTCAGATTTTAAGGGTTCTGCAGTGGGTTTTTTCCTCCTTCACTGAAAGACCTTGGCCAGGTCTGTGCTGCTGGTGTCCGTGTGGTTTGTGGTGCAGTGTTACAGAAATGTCCTCGGAAGGTCGCTGCAGCCCTTCAGCAGTCAGCCTGCTCCGTCTGCTCCTTCCCAGCAGGGAGCCCTGCTCCTGCCCCCTCCCAGCCTGCTCTCGCTGGTTTTTTACCTTTCTCCTCGTGTAGTCAGGTGAATGGGAGGTGACAGAGAATTTGTTTCATCCGGAATGTTATTGCCAGCTTGAAGGTGAAGGGGGGTTGCAGGTGGTTCATGTGGCAGAAGTGGTCCTCAGGACCCTGGGACTGCCGGTGCTCCAAGGACTTGCTCAGCTGTGTAGTGAGAGGTTCAGTGCCAGTTTCCATCTCTGCCTTATATGTTGTGTTTCCTTGGCTTTAAAAGGAGGAGAAATTCTTCCACTCACCCAAAGGCCAAGGGCTGCTCTGAAGGCAGCATGGTGATAGGCTGGGGGATGTTTCTCTGTGGCGTGGTGGGTGTTGAGGGGCAGTTGGATGTTTCTCTGCAGGGTGGTGGTGGTGGTTGCAAGGGCACTCTGGGCTGGGGAACTGACTGGGCTGGACTCCTGGTTCAGCTGGTGATGGGGTAAGAACCCCACTGTGCTTTCTCCCCGCACATGGCCCAGCTGTGGCAGGGGAGGACCTTGCCCAGGGCTCCTGGCTGTGCCACGAGCATCCCGACACTTCTCCTGGACTTAACTGGAGGCTGCAACAAAGGACTGGTTGTTGTGCTTGGTTAGGTGGCCTGCTCCCCTGAAACCTGGCTGTATCAGGGGACATACGGACATGGAGAAATGCTCCTTCCAAGCTGCACAGCCCATTCTCTGGTTTGGGAAGGGCTTCTGCAGGTGGGTGGCAGAGGAGAGGCTCTAGACATGATCCCAATGACAATGCCTTGGGCTTTGAAACGGTGACAGGACATTTTCCTGCCCGCATTTGTTCTCATTTAGCTACAGCTTGTTCACCAGGATGTTTTTCAAGGAGGGTCTGCTCAGTGTTGGCAAAGGAAAGTCTCCGATTTCCCAGGCATGCTTATCACTCTGTCCTTGGCGGCAATGGGAACTTTCGGCACTTTTTTTTCCCTTGGAGACAAACATGAGAACGGCTGTGTCCGTGGGCAGCGCTGTGCTGGGCTTCCCGTGGGCTGAAGCACGCAAGGCAGATAAAGTTTCCCCAAAAATGTTGCCGGCTTTGCAGATGTTGGACCTGGGAAAGTTGTATGGAAGGGGGAGGAGAATTAATACCCAAACTCCGGACTGATCAGATCCTGCAGTTCAAATAAAGGACCTGCCATCGTGTGAGAAGAAGTCGTTTGGTGTAGGATGGATGGTAAAATCTTGAGTACTTTAAACAGCTTCCCAAATGTGGAGAGCAGGGTTGGTGGGGTGATGCTGCTTAACTACATGCCTGTGGAACCGTTTGGATCTGTAGGATAGACCGGAGGCTGCACGTGCAGAAGCAGTTGATGTCTGTCCTTGCCCTCCCTTGGTAGCTGTCCTTAGGGGCTGCGGAGCATGAATCGGGAGCTCATGTTTTAAGAAATGTGTGTTTCCCAAGTATGAGGCTTTTTAGATGCTGTCATCATATTACAGAGGGATCCACTAGAGATGACAGCATGGGCAGGAGAGACTTAAAACAAGTCCTTGAGAAGGGTGCTGCTTAAATTTCCTGACCCCCTGGGAGAGGGAGCCCTCCGTGCCACCTGCGCCTCGGCCAGCTTCCTCCCTGCCTTTAGAACTTAGTCCCTTCCAACCCAAACCAGTCTGGGATCTGTGATCCTGTGAAACTGTCCTGTAGATGGGACTTGTTTTCCTTAACCTGCAGCCGCCGTGTGTACTGCCTCATGCTGCATGAACCGCACAGCACGTGAATGTATCTCACTAACTACATGCTCCAACTTCTTCTTCTGGCCCCTTAAACCGGGATGTCTGGCAGCTCTGCAGCGTGTGGAGATCTGCCTGGGCACAAGCAGCTCAGCACGGCTGCTGTCCCCGACCTGGGCTGGATAGGCAGCCTGGATTTACTAATGCAGTGATCAATAGAGGGGAAAATTCTAGAAGCATAACCAGAACAAGATGCTTTGCAGTAGCATTCAGGTTTTGGCTGCTCTCCTCCTCCTGATTTATCATGCACAAAACAAGCCATGCCTACCCGCAGAGTAGAAAGCAACCCGAACGGGATGTGTTTGTGCACCCAGCGAGGAGCACTGGCTCTGTGTTACCAGAAAATTAGAGCGGAACAGTCAGCAAGAAGGAAATTCGGTACCTGAATGTGGCTTTTAATCTGCAGCATTAACGCCCCCCTAGCCCAACCCCCAGCCTTGCTCTGAGCCTGGTACCTGCTCCGATTTCCCTGACAAAAATAAAGTCCTCAGTTCAGCTGAGGATGGGTTGGCTTGAAATTTTCCTTTCCCCTCTATTAAAAATAGATGTAGGAGAAAGTCTGCTCACTTCCCCGTTCCCAGAGGACCGTCTGGGCTGCAAGCAGAGCTGCTGCATCCGTGCATCAGTACTTGAGCTGAGGTGGGACTTTGACTAGGTCCTCTGTGCTGGTTTGACTGGGACAGCACCAAATGCTCTCAAAAGCATTTATAGAATCACAGAACATACTGAGTTGGAAGGGATCTGTAAGGATCAGCAGGTCCAAAGATGTCGATTCTGAACATGTAATGACTAGGTAACGGCCAAGCGTCGCGATGCTCTGTTCCAGCGACTGAAATTTCAGATTTCCTATAGCATATGTACTTGCTGGCTTTGGCTAGTGTTCTGTGGCTGCCATCACCTTACACTCTGTACACTGAATCCAAAGTCTCTTGTGTAGAATTTCCCAGGATTTGGACCTTTCAGTGCATGTAGAGCACTGGTATGTCATACTGGAAGGCAGAAGAATGCAGCTGGTTTCCATTTGGGAGCTTCCTGCAGGAACGTGCTTGTTGAGCAGCGATGCTGCAGGGCTCGGAGATTAATGCTGGTGTTTCTTTTTCCCCAGAGATCATCGATGACCTCACTAACCTGGTAGAAAACACAGACGACAAGCTTCGCAACCAGACGCGGCATGTGAAGATGGTGGACCAGAAATCAACGTCCTGCGGTAGGAGACAGCTTGAGCACAAATCCTGCCCTGTTACTAACCGATGAGAAAGCAGTCTAGCGCTCAGGGTCTGTGCGCAATGGGCCCCCAAACCCAGATCTGCTCAGTTAACATCCTTTGGTTGACTCCAGCATTGCATGGTATCCTGGCTGGGAGCTGTAGAACTGCATGAAATGAGTGGGATGTGTCTTACTTGGGTTTAAACAAACCAGCTCCCAGCTCTCACACAGCAGTCATGGCTGGGAGCGATGCTGCAGGGACATTTCTGGTGGGGTCCTGTGTGCTCAGCCAAGCGGCATTCGCAGATGAGAAATCCTTGTCAGTGACTCTTCAGGCTGTTGGATTCCTCTTCCATACAGCCAAAGCTAGGTTGTACATCCCAAGGCCCTGAGGTTGTGCATTTCCAGGGTTTATTTGGTTCTTCATCAGTGATAACATCTGGAAAGCTTGGTTGGTACAGGTTGATGCAAATCGTTGGTCTCTTCTGGAGGTCAAAGTTGACTTGTCAGAGGCGTTTGCCTCCCATTTCTCTTGTCCCAGCTATGGGTAGAATTAAAGGCGTGACTGCTGAGATCAGGACTGGTTTGGTTTAATTTTAGATCTTTAATGTTGATGTAAGATGCACTTGAGTGACGCTAAGTACCCCTCTGTGCCTCTGGATTTGCCTCTGGGTTTCTGTGGGTCTGTTTTCTGCGCAGGGCAGGCAGTGAGTCCCATTTCAGACTGGACAGCCTCACCCTCCTTCAGTATTCCCCCCCCCCTTTTCAGGTTCCTCATGCAAGTGCAGCCCCCCCAGCCCAGACAGTGTTGCTGGATAATGAGGATGTCTCTTTAACTGGGAAGCCCTCACTGGTTGCGCTGGGGAATTTGAGAGGAGGAGGAGGAGGATGGGAGAGGCGAAGGCTGGCAGGATCCAGGGCTGGATTCCTTGGGGGTGACCTCTCTCACCCTTTCCACATTGAAAAACATTTTTCTGGAAGGGGTGGTGAGAAGCGCTGCCTCTCGGTGCCTCTTCCCTCTGCTCCAATAGGTCTTCCTGTGTTTGCATAACAATTTGGGCATATGTAAACATGGTATTGCCTCAGATGGCTGCTTTACCCTGCCTGAGCATGAGCTTTAGAACACTAATGCTGGAAGACACCAGCCCTGATGGCATACTCCCCATCCCTTCTCTGGGGAGGTCACAGGAAGTTAACTATTACAGTGAGACCAGGAAAGCACCCGTGTGCGTACAGCACACTGCAGGCACCTGCTGGGTAACGTGTTTTGGAGTGCTTTTGCATTTAAATCGATAAAATCTTCAGTAACTCTTTGGTTTCAGCATGTTACTTCAGATTTAAGCCGGTAGTGTCTTCACCCTTGCCCCCTTCCCTCCCCGGGATGCAGAAGTTTGCTTGGAGCCGGCCTCCACGCTGTCCCAGCGTGGTCTGCTTTCATAATGGCCCGATGAGTGCCTGTGCTGGAGCCGCTGCCCGTGGATGCAAGCGGAGCAGCCTGGCATGACTGGACCCTTTTACGAGCAAGAATGCGACCTATGAAGGGGTGTGTCTTTGTTAGCAGCCAGTACAATAATAAAATCAAATTATTGCTGATGAAATCCAACTTTAATCAGTATTTCAACGTCTTGCTCTCATGCAAGCATCAGAGATTGTTCCCAGTGACCAACATGATCGGTGTGCCGGCCATCCATCCCTCGGCACAGGCATTGCTGGGTGCGGAGGCGCTGCAGGGAGCAGCAGCCGCACCTCTGGCTGGGTGCAGTCCTGGCAGAAGCCCGCAGGTTGTTTCGGGTGGGTTGTTTCATTTACAGCTTATTTTCAGTGCCATTTCTCTTGCTGACTCAAGAGCTGTTGACCATCCCACCCCTCGCTCCCGCCCGCCAAAGGCTGTACCAGTTGGAGTGCATTTCCCTTGGTGGCCCCGGGCAGCCCCACGCTGGTGTCACTGGCAACTCCCAGGGACTGTGGCGGGAGAATAATCATGGGATGTATTTGACCCTGCTGCATTTCTGACATTAGTGTTGAAAATCATCAATCATCTCCAGGCAGATGCTTGCACGCTGCTTGGCATTGTCCTGTGCCTTCCCAGTGCACGTAGGGCATTCCAGAGGAGTATGCAGAGGACAGTGTGACTTGGTCCTGATAGAGGCTAAAACCAAGCAATTAAGAGCAAACCCTTATTTCTGCCCGATGTGTCTACCCCGTCCTGAGCTGCAGGCAGGAAGCAGAGCGTGTCTCTGCCGTTATCTCTGTGCGCCTCCTGACAACCTGTCCGGTGAAGGAGGAAGATGAGAAGCAGCTGCCAGCTGGACCCCGCCAGGGCAGTGCCTGTGTCCTCCAAAGTCATACACAATGTACAGCTGTGAAGTGGCAGCTGGGCAAGTTTCTTCCTTTCCTTTCCCCGGTGTTCTGTTTTCTCCTGTTCCACAAGATGGCATTGCAATCTAACCACCTTCCCCGGCCCCAGGTGGATGCTCTCATCTCCCCTCTGCCTTCCCACCGAAGGTCCCGGGGTGCTGGACTCAGTGAGCAGCACAGTTAGTCACTACCAGGTAGGTTTGGGTTTTTTTAGATCTCAGCAGCTCGCCAGAACACCTGAATTAAAGATGGAGCCAAACCTATTAATTGGAGTGTTCGGAAGGTTTAATTTGTTTTCAAACAGTGTTGCTTGGATTATATAAGGTTTCCTCTAGAAGACCATGATTCATGCGTGCCGGGCCTTTTCCTGCCAGGTTCTACGATTGCTCTGTTCTAATGATGGTTATTTTTGCCATGGATTTAATTTGTTTTATAAATTATGGCTGGCAGTTACTCAGGTTTGTTCCTCTGACGTACATGGTGTGTTTGGATGAGCAAGTCCCCCTCCGTGCCCTTTTTCCTCAGTGGAGTGGAGCGGCCGGCGTGGCGTGCCATGAAATCAGCCTTTCCTGCAAGCCGACTCCTGGGGAAGTTACACCGATATTCCTCCCCGGTGCCGCTCCGACAACTGCCCTGGCTCCGAGTCACCTGTCCATGCTTCTGCAGGATGACTTGTCTTGGCCTGGAAACTTAGATATTTTCCTGATTATTTTTTTTTTTTTAAATTTTTCCCTTTCTTCAGTTTCTTCCATGTTAAGCAACTACGTGTTGAAAAGTTGGTTCTGAGCTGAAAGCCCTGAGAGAAAGCTTTGAAAAGAAACTTTAGCAGCAGAACCCTGGATCTGGTGGTTAAACTGGGCCCGTCGCTGCTGTCACCCATGTCTTAAATGCATCAGCACTCCCATGTCCCAGGGACCAGAGCCGCCAAGGGAGGTCGTCAAGGGGCAGCTGTCTCTGTCACAGAAGATGGAGTTTCTGGGCTTTTCTGTCTCCTTGTCACCTTCTCCTACAGCACAAGTCTTGCCACCTGTGTGTAGTTACCCTCTGCACTCCCTGCAGCGCTCCCTTCCTCTCATACAGCTCCTTTCCCCTCACCAGTCAGGTGAGCCTGGATTCGGGAGAAACCAATGGCTTTGTGGCCCTGTTGCATGTCTGCTCTTCCTCCCACCTTGTCCCACTGACTTCTGAACCCGCTGGCTAATTGAAGCTGAAATTAGTTGGAGATAGAGGTCGCAAACATAAGAAATTACTGCCGGCATACTTGGGCATCTGTCCTCATTAGAGAGCCCCAATTAAGAGCCCCACTGAGGTGGGGGGAGGCAAGTCTCACTGGGCAGCAGAGATGCTCAAAGCAGGTGAGCTTAGGGGCACAAACAAACGGGCCCGGGAACTTCCTCACATGGCTACTCGAGGGCTCCTGGTTTGGTTGCTGAGTTGTCACCTCGTTTCCGTAGTAGGAAACACTTTTCCTCTGCTTTGTTGGCCCTGAGCCCCAAGGAGCAGGTGGGGATGGCTGAGGGTCGCCCCAAAGGGCAGTTCGGCACATACCCTGCAACAGGGTTAGTCATGGGGCTCGGGTGACGCTTTGCTGGTGGGGTGTACCCAGCCGCCTGGTCCCTGCTCCCCTGGCACCAGGCTTGAAATGTTGGTGAGAGCATTTGGCTTGGGACTGCTCCTGCTGAGATGCTGAAACGGACCCGGCTTTGGCAGGAGGGTTGGACCCGATGGTCTCTTGAGGTTCCTTCCAACCCCTACGATTCTGTGAGCCTGTGATTCTGTGCTTCAGCTCATGAAAGAACCTGGACTCACACCATTAGGAACTTTTCTTTTAAAAAGAGAAAAAAAAAAAAAAGGTGTTTTGGAGTGACTTTGAGAATCCCTGTGCAGGTGAGGAGCGGGGCCTTCACTGCAGTGTTGGCTCTCTGTGTGTTTGGCAGGAGGGGGTGGGAAGAAGCCTTCTGGGTCATAGGATCCCTTCAGGATCAGTTTCTGAGAACAAGCCTGTTGTTTCCCCCCCATTACTCCTATTGGAAGGCTGCAGTGGTCATAAACTTATTTCCAGCTGGACTTGTCAGGGGTACTTCATGTTGCCCACGTGCAACCCTTGTTCTGGTGTCTGAATAGCTCTCTCCCCCTTTTTATTTTATCCCCCAAATGTGTGTGCCCAAGGGATCACCCTGTGTTCCCTCCCAGCTTTTGTTCTGTGGGCTGAACAAGCATCTTTACATTTTAATCTCCTAAATTAATCTCTCTGGTTTCTGATAAGCCTTTTTTTACTCTTCTTTTTACTTAAACTTGTTTTTTAAGCAATGAGACCCTCTCGCAGCATCCCCGGAACCTTCTCGTGGTGCATCCCCCACCAGCTCCAGCGCTTCACTGGCTGACCAAGATATTTGTGCTACAGTGTGAGCTGTTTGCTTGGGCTTTTCTCGTTCTTGAATGTTTCCCCACCCGAGTTCATATTATTTCCAAGGCACAGCAGAAACTGTTGTTTGTCCCAAGTACATGGCTTCCTCCTGCATCCCGTTGAAGTTCAACCTTCCTCCCTTCCTCTGCAGAGTTACCATGTGCTGTCCCAGCTCTCCTCTGTGCTGGTGCTGCTTTCCAGCTTTGTGTCATCAGCAGGTTTCATTAGCACACTTACTTTTCCTGCCAAGGTCATTAATAAAAATATTTAATAAGATCAGCCTCCTGTCCGTTCCTGGAGGAGCTCCGCTGGTGACCTCCATCCATCCTGATCTTTCTTTCAGCGCGGCTTCGCCTTTCACTGGTTTCCTGGCCTCACAGTTCTGCTAATCCCCCTCTTTTCCATGTAACCATTTCCCACGTGGCACTGCATCAAGTGCTTTGCTGGAGTCTGCGTGGATGGGATCTATTGCGCTTCCTTTGTCTCAAAAATCCATCATCTGGCTGGGCCAACCTGATGAGCTCTGCTTGGTCTGGTTTCCCTTCAGTGCACCCCATTGTTTGGTACCCTTTTACCATCTAGCTTCATGTTCTAATCAGTCTTTCTTCAGCTGGCTCTCGAGCTCTGTCCTGCTGAGGTTACTTGGGCAGGCTCAGGGTCGCTCACATCAGCTTCTTCCCTGGAGCGGTGCAGCCCTGCAGATCCTGCGGTTCCTCTCTGGTGCCTCAAAGGTGGCCACAGCTCAGTCCCCACCTAGTTTTGGGACATGTATCCTAGATAACACTCAGTTTGAAGGGAAAGACCTTGATCTCTCTGTGCATCAGTCCTCCTGGCTCCATTAGGAAGGACAACAAGGGTCCAGATTAGGGGTCTGGAGAACAGGTCTTATGAGGAGCAGCTGTGGGAGCTGGGGCTGCTCAGCCTGGAGAAGAGGTGGTGGAGTGGGGGTCTGATCGCTCCTCCAGCTGCCTGAAAGGAGGGTGTGTAGAGGAGGGGGTGGCCTCTTCTCCCTAATAACAGGTGATAGGACAAGAGGGAACTGGTTCAAGCTGTGCCAGGGGCCATTCAGATTGGAGATTAGGAAAAATTTCTTCACCAGAAGAGTGGTGAAGGCCTGGAGCAGGCTGCCTGGGGAGGGGAGGAGTTGCTGTCCCTGGGGGTGTTAAAAAAATGGGCAGATGTGGCGCTTCAGGAGATGGTTGAGAGGTTACGGTGGTGCAGGGCTGACGGTTGGACTTGATAGCCTTGAAGGTCTCTTCCAACCTCGATGGTTCTGTGATTCCAGTAACCAGCTTGCTTAATTTAATGAGAGTTGACCCTGTGGGAAGGACACCCTCCAGCACCACTGCAGCCTCCCCCATCCTCCTGCCAAGCCCCGGGACAGTGAATTCAACCACCGACTGCTGCTGTAGGTCCAACTGAGTCTCCTGTGTCTGCATCACCTCTTCCCACACCTTTTTCTGACTGCGGAGACCCTGTGGTGTCTCCCTGGAGAACTTTGCTGATGGGGACACAAGTGGGTGGGTTCATTGGGGCTGCACAGCAAGTGTAGCAGCAAGGTGGGACGAAGGGCAGGCGTCACCCCGGCAGTGTGAAATGAGGGGGGGAAACTCCTTCACTGTGATAGGCTGGCGTGGGGTTTGCTTTTCACATGGCCGTGGTGCTGCTCGGGCGTCAGGGTTGGAAAATAACCACAGCCCTAAATTCAGGGACCTCCCGAATGACGGGAGAGGGAGCTGGAGAGGGGCAGCTCCGTGCCACAGCTGGGGGCTGTCGTCAGGCATGGGTTGGAGTGTGAAGCGACAAAATGGCAACCGTCCCTGTCAGGAGATGGAATGAGGGGAGGGGGAGAAGGGGGGCACGCATCGGAGAGCAAAAGGCGGTAGACATCATCTTAATTACATTTGCATATGCAGCTGTTCAAACAGACCGAACTTCATCAGTGCTCGTTCCTACCTGCCAGGAGAGTTGGGGCAGCTGGTGCCAGTCCCGTGCAGTGAGGGTGTACAAATCGGGGGGCAGAAGGAGCCCCCGTGCAGCCGCTCGCTCAAGCTGTCCATCACACCAAAGGGCAAGCAATTAGTTGTGTCTGAATATTGTAAAAAAACCCTGGAATTGTGTGAAATATCCAAGGGCGACTGCTCACAGACTGCTTTCCAAGGGCACACGTTGCAGAATTAAATTGTTAATTTATATTTCTGGAAATGGTGCTGAAATGTGTTAATTTGTACATTACTGTGGAGGCAGAAACTCGCCTCCTGCCTTTTTCTTTCCTAACACGCTCAATGACAAAATAATTGCTCTACCCAGTCTGAGCTGAAGCGCCGCAGTGTCCTGGCTCGGGGACGTGGTGCCACGTTGGACCCAAGCTGGGGGCAGGTCTCTGCGTTACCTGTTTGTGTTAATTCTTAACACTGAAACTGCTGGAATCTTCACCTCCCAAATACCCAAGGAAGCCATTTCCAGCCTCTCTTCGTCTCGTTACCCGAGATTCAGGGCAAGCGACGCTGCCGCCCGAGCACAATGCTGCACAGAGAGAGGGTCCCGCATCTGGAATCCGGTTTCAGCGGCCCCGGGCACTCTGGGACACAACAATGCACAGAGGATGTGGTCAGGGGAGAAATGAGTTTGTTAGGGACCCAGTGGTTGTGCCATCTCTTCAGGGCTCTCTGAGCTGCGCAGAGGATGTGGATCCCACCAGAAATCTGGGGGTATAAATCAGAGGCTGTGATCTCCAGTCTTCTTTTGTTTTGCAAAAACAGAGTGGGATTCCTGTGTTGATGCGTCCTCTGGCTGGAGGAGAGCTGTTCCTGGGGGAACAGGGAGAGGAGCACGAGAGCCCTGCGCGTCTGAGGTTGTCAGGTCTGACGGGGGGCGGGGGGAGCAAGGTTTAAAGAAACTGATTTAGTGAAGGTGAAAATCAAATATGTTAATGCAGTGTTCCTCTTGAAGCTCTGAAATGGCAGGAGTATTAATTAAACCATGTGTGATTCTAGGATTGGAGGGTTTGTGTTGGGAAAAGCATGCGGGAGCACTGCCCAAGGGTGCTGAAGGGTGCCATTTCACATGATGAGGGGCAGCTCCAGCCCCAGGCCCGACACAACCTCCTGGCAGAGGGCGAGGTGCAGTGTGAAGGAGCACCCACCCAACCTGCTTGGGCAGCAGGGGAAGAGCTTCTTTCATAAAAGACAGTGCAGCTCTGGCAAAGGCTATGTCAGATGTGGTGGCGAAGGGCTGGGTTGGGCTCACTTCCATGAGCCGGTCCAAGGGCCGGGTGCTGCCTCTGGAAGGTGCTTCACCACCCTCCGTCTAGTGGGACGTGCAATTGCAGCCTGATCTGCTTCTCTGGGCTCACAGGCATGTAAAGCAGGGGTCTAAGTCTCAATTTGAACTCTGTGTTCAGATGTGGGTTTTGCGCATCACAGTCTGTGACTTCAGCATCGCTCTGCTCATGTGAGTGCAGCCTTTGAGGAGGCTTTAGGCTTCGGGTAGGTTTTGTAGCATGTCACACAGAGATGACAGGTGCAGGGCTCGCGCTAATGCTGCCATACTGGTGTTAGATCTGGGGGCTGCAGTGACTGCTGAACAGCGGTGGTGAAAGCACAGACGTCTGCCAACCATGCTGGATGTTGGTGGCTGAAACGCTTTCCTGTGTGCAGATCTGAAGCGGCAAAGTGGGATTCAGGGTTTCAGTCTGCTTGGGACAGAATCTCTCACTTTGTTGTGGGAGGGGAAGGGGTTCGTTTCTGCTGCCGGATGAGCAGCTCGTGCTTTTGCCCTGGCTGGGGAATTCTAGCCGCGGGTGCTGGGTCATGCCTCGCACGGCTCTCGATGCATTGCGGATGTCTTGTGCCACATCCCTGCGTGGCTTGTAACATGCAGTAGCTTCGTGTAGTACTCACCTTCCACATGTTAGAATAAGCACAGCACGGCCGAACGTTGTGTTTTGGCAAGGAAAGCAGTGCCACCAGCGCTGTGGGAGGGGGAGCTTCGTGTTCCCAGCCGCACCTTGGGAAGCTGCCTGGTTTACTACATTTATCCCTGAGATGTGCTGGGAAGTGTTGTCCACCTTGTCTCTAATCTGCTGCAGTGGCCTGTTGCAGGAGGTGCTGTAGGCTTCCAAATCGCCCTTAATTGTTGTTCCTGGGTCATTGCCTGCCTGATAATTGCATTCCTTATTGCTCTGGTTCCTGAGGGCCGCTCGGAAGCGATCAGTGCGAGGTGTCCTGTGCGCTCCTTGCAAAACTCCTCTAGAAGCATCTTCCCCTCGGTGCTTCCTTTTGTCAGAAGCCTGAAAAAATGCTTCTTATTTCCAGCCTCCCCCCCCTCCCTGGACAGCAGCTTTGTACCACACAGACAGCGCCTGCTGTGATTTTTATGGCCTACAGTTTTCGAGCAAATGGCTCTGCTCACAAGTTGGCTCGGTTGAAATGACCTTCTCCTGTTCATTAACTGTCTGCTGAAAAAATATGCATGCGGCGGTAGTCACCGAGCCTTGATTGGGGTTATTTTAGGTGGTGCAGAGAGCTCTGCTCCTTCCCTCCCCTCCTCATTATCAAGCAGAAGCGACTGCTCAGGCCCTGGTTTATTTACCTAATAAACCGCCTCCTGTATCGCCTAGGAAGTGCTCACATTTTTCAGCCACGAAATCCTAGTAACGGGCAAACAGAGGTCTAGCAGTCAGGTCTGGAGAAACAACGGAGTGAAGGTCAGCGAATATTGCTGTTATTCTCTGTGCTGGTGGCCATGACAGCAGGGGTGGTTTATTTGAAGATCCCAGACTCCAAGTCATTGCTTTCATTGTTGGTCCCCTGAGCGTCGGAGGCTGTGCCAACACTTCGGGATATTAATGTATTCTGCAGATCAGGGAATGAGGAATTCCTCTGCACTCCTTTCTTTAAAAAAAAAGAAGAAAAAAAATCCTCTTCTCTCCCCTTCCCCCCTTCTCCCGCACTTTGTTTGCCGTGGCTTTGTCTGCGGGATGTTGCTGGGCATTTCTAATGAGAGGAGGAAGAATTGCAGGGCAGGGGGCTGGGCGGTGGGCACGGTTCCCCGCTTCCAGCACCCACGTTGTGAGGTGTTCAGGTGGGTTGCAGGGTCTGGGCATGCGACCGTCCGAGGAAAGGGAAGAAAAAGGCTCATTTTGGACACGTAACGCTCACTGATTTGCTTCCTCTGAGGAGAAAAATCCTCCCCCGTTGCCCCTGCACGGGATGCGATGCCTCAGTGCATCTTTAGTATTCATCCCAGCGCCGTGGCCGCAGCCATCTCCCAGCCCACCCCGAGCAGCTGCTCAAAGGGACAAAATTAAAGCAATTCCTGCTCCCGGTGACTTACTGCCAGGGAATAATCGGGTTCTGTTTGGGAGGAACATAGAGCAACCCGGCCCCGGCGATGGAGAGAGGACGGGGGAGCGGGGGGCTCGGTGGGATGGATTTGTGGGGACGTTCATTGGGTTCTGTGTGAAGAAACGCTGGTTTCATGAAGAGACCACTATCTCATAATAATGCAGCAGATCAGGGAAGCCGTCTGAGTGGATGTTTTTATATATTCTCATTCCATAGCAGGAATTGTACATAGATATTTTCTTTTTTTAATATATTCTTTGATCCCTCATGGAAATGTTAATGAGACAAAACCTGCTAAAGAGCTCTCCAGACACTGCCCTGCTTTGGAGGAGGGTGGGCTGAAACGCAGACCCTCTGGAGGGCTCCTGACACACAAGCAACCCCTTTGTTCCCTCCTCTAACCCAGAGACATGTCTAAAATCGGAGGGAAGATGAGAGGAGGCTGGAGAGGCCAGGCTGAAGGCACGGCATTCCCTGCTTACAAGGGGAAAACCAGCTATTAAGCCCGCGGTTTGACGGGCAGCGCGCTGCCCGCGTTTGAAGTCCAGACTGAAGGTTCTCTGAGGATGTAAGTGGGATGCTTTTAGGCCATCTTTCACTTCGACTTAATTAAGAAACTCGCAGGCTTTGTGTGGATTGGGGCCCGTTATCGTGTGAAGCTCCGGCCCCCCGTGAAGAGGGGCTGGGGTGGGACGGGACATGCACATGCCCGTCGCCTTTGTGCCGTGTTGCCAAACCGCAGGCAGCAGCGAGTGCGGGGCGGGCATGGCCAGAGGCCACCCTCGTGTGCGGCACTGAGCCCCCTCCCAGAAAGCCTTCCCTTGGGGCCCAGAGCCAGCCAGCCTTCCCGTGGAGGGAACAGAAATAATTTGGGGGGGGGTACAGGAGGGATTTGTACACACCCCGCAGAATCCTTCATCAGCCCTGATGGAGGGTGAGGGGTTACACGGGAAAGGGCCAACACTGCTGCTAGAGTACCTGCTGCTGTGTGCCAATGGACATGAGCTCCAGCATCCTGGGGGCTGGCCAGGCGGTTAGCTGTTGGA
Source organism: Zapornia atra (assembly GCA_013400835.1). NCBI lineage: Eukaryota > Metazoa > Chordata > Aves > Gruiformes > Rallidae > Zapornia > Zapornia atra. Next base: position 832,606 of record VZTU01024773.1, on the reverse strand, counting down.
GGGATGGTGGGAGCGGTAAGCGATGCTAACAGCCTTGGAGGTCACCTGAAAGGATCAAACCCACCCGAATAATGGGCTTGGTTTTCAGTTTGGGGTGCAGCAAACACACCTGCCCTTGTCATCAGCACCCTGCTTGCCCAGAGTGGTTGCATGCTAACACCACGGTCCTTTGTAATTCTCCATTGTCTCCAGATCTCTTGATTGTGGTGATCAGTGCTGACTTCATCTCCTCCTAGCTGACAGTTGGAGAGAAGGCTTTACAGCTAGCACCAGTGGGAGCAGGGTTTGTATTGTCCCTGTGCTTCAGCGGGGCTTGGCCAGTGTCTGGCAACATGTTTGTTCCTCTGCAGCCTGAGGTGTGTGCCCCAGCCCCGCGGCTACCGGGCTCTAGAGCCACTGCCTCCACAGACCTGGGGTGGCTTTTGGTCCCAGCCCAGTGCTCTCGGTGCAGCGGGTGATGGTGGCCTTTGGTGTGTGTCTGGAGAAGCCTCGTGTGCTTCTGGTTCCAAACTGAAACACTTGGTCTTCATCAGGTTGCTCCGTTATTTTTGTGGAAGGCTGTAAATTAACCTGAGGAGAAGTGTTGGTACCAGTTTGGAATGGGACAGGGAGGTGGTCGGGCTGCCTGGACACACAGAGCCCAGACAGCAGCCTGGACAGATGTTGAGACTAAGGAACTTTTTCCACACGTTGGAGAGCACCAGCAAGGACTGCCACGGCTTGGCAGAGGTAGCTGGGGGCTGCCAGCAGTGATTTGAGGGATGCATGAGGCAGGGTGGGATGGGGACAGCGATCATCTATCAGTAACATCAGTAAACTCCTTTTCGTCCCTTGGCTGAGGAATTCCAGGCCGGTGGCTGTGATCCCGGTGTCACACGCGTCCTGTGAAGCAGTCCCTGCGGTAGGTGCTGGCTGCTTTCCCTTGCCCCCTCCCTGTGCTCTGGCCTGGGCACAGCAGAGTGTGGGTCTCACTCAGACTGCTGCTGGTGCCTCTTGTCACCCTGCTTTGTCGCTCGCCTCTGGCTGCCCGGCAGAACAGACCAGTATCTATATGACACAGGGCCGTCTCACAAGGGATGGGTTTTTAACAACATTGGCACATTGGTGTAACTCTCCCAAACCTGCCAAGTTGAAGGAATTTGGGAAGGATAAACTCCCAGCACCAGGGAGACTCCCAGCTCTGTTGCCTCTCCCTGTGCTTCGCAACTTTACTCGCACCGTGGTTCCGTGCTGCCGCCGTGTCCATCGTGTCTCGGGGGTCCCAGCAGACCCCTGGCTTGTTTTTGGCTCGGGAGCGTCAGCAGGGCAGCTGCACTTCTGAGCGGTTTGAGAGAAGCCATGTTAGAGCCAGTGACTCACTGCTGCTAGAGAAGCTGCAAATATTTTTCTGGCATTTAAATAAAATGCAAAACCCTATTAATTTCCCACCTTGGTATTGAATTAAAGACTCAAAAGTGAGGGGAAAAAGCCCAGAGTTCAGGCCTTCTACAAACACGCTCCCGGTGCCAGATGATTCATACTGAGTGTTTCACAGCGTGCGGCCGGGGAGCGCAGCATCTTCAGCAGGAACGGTTCCAGCTTCCCCAGGGGAGAGGATTTGATTCCTTCCTGCCAGTGTTGCATTCCGTGCTTTCTGATTCAGAAGCACTTTGGTTGGGGAGGGTGTTCTGACAAGGTGCTCAGCTCGTTTGGGAGATGGGTAAACATTTCTTTTCTTTAAAGCTGACCCCCAGTTTTTGCTGGGAGTCAGGGTTCAGACAGGGGGTGAGATGGAGAAGTGGGATTACAGAGCTTTTCTTTCTCCACATCTTGCCCAGTGCGGATGCTTCTGCTTTACTGGTTACTTTGGCAGTAGTGACGTTGTTACTCTTTCCCTTGGACGTGTGGGTACGTTGCTGTATCCTCTGTACTGTGTCCCCCATAATTGTTTTATGCTTATTTACATCCCCTTTGGTATCCTGAAGATGCTCGTTGCTCTGGTAGGTGACTGCAGCGATGTGGGTGAGCACAGAGTAAGTTCTGCTCTCTATGCTGTCTGCATTAGCGCATTCATATCACAGATATTACCAGCTAACGGCTTTTGAGAGAAGCTTCCTTGACAAGGAGCACCTTGAGTTTGGATCAGGTGGCCTTACCCACCGATGAAAAGTTGTTCCTGTGCTGGGATCCTCTGCCGAGGCTTCTCTGCGACTGGATTTGCTCCAGCCCGGACTGGAGCTGAGCTGCTGTAGTGTGGAGCTGCTCTGAAGGCTGCGGTGTAGCCCGTGGTCCTGGGCTTGGCCCGGAGGGAGCTGACTTCTTTCTAGCAGCAGGTGGATGCTAGATTTGGGAGTTGGGATGGGAGCAGCTGATAACAAAGGGATGGCTTAGTTGTTGCCAAGCAGCCAGCGACTTTTCCCTTGTTCATCCTGCCTGGCTAACGAGGATGGGGTGGGCACCCAGAGAGCTGGGAGGGACACAGCCAGGACAGGTGACCCAAACTGGCCAAAGGGGGTATTCCATGCCAGTGACATCATGCTCAGCATAAAGGGGGCTGGTGGGGAGAGGAGCAGGAGCTCCAGGGTGCGCAGTTCAGGGATGGTTCAGTTCTGGAATGGCTCTGAGCTGTGCAGCCAGTTTGATCCTGGATTTTCTCTTGGGATGTTCAGTCAGTCCCCAGCAAAGACACATGCTTAATTTTGGCTGCCAGAGGAGCCCAACAGTAGAGAACATCCTCCAAGGCAGGAAGAGTAGAACTGATTTTCCTTGGCTGCTGTGTAAATGAGAAGAGGGTTAAGGGGTGCTGAAGGCTTTTGGTGGTCATCCTTTGTCCTGCTGATTCTGGCAATAAGTAGATGATGTTTAAGCCATCAAAGGGTTTGAAATTGGGAAGAATCTAGATGTTAAAAGGATGAATAAGCAGAGCTCATCATAGCCTGGCTGGTGTGGTAGCCCCCAAACAGGACGCGCTGTCTGTAGGTGGGCATTCAGGTATTTTTATGGGTTATGACTGAAGAAGTTTACAGTGTACAAGCTCCACTCGTCTGCTTCCTTGCTTAATTTGGCAAGGTTCTCAGGAGAGCTGAGCGTGAGGTAAGGGGTAGTTTTGGCTCTGTCCTGCTCGGTGGCTGGTTTTAGTGGTGGTCTAGCTCACCTGAGACACGGAGTTGGCTCTGTAACTCCGAGATGGTGGGAGGGATGCCCATCTCCTTTTACAGCCTTCGTTCAGCATGAGCCCAGAAAGAAATGGGGCGTCAGGACATTTCTAGGCAGGTTCCCATCTCTGTGCACTTGGGTGGCTGGTTCTGCCGTCCCCCCAGGGCTTGTGCTCTTCTGCTGAGGTTCTTGGAAGGTGAGTGCTCAGAGAGACCTCGTGACTGTAAGGGATGGAGGGAGGAACTGGCAGTAGCAGCGGAGTGACTGCTCCGAGGAATTGCTCTCCTTTGCTGCCAGGCCAGTGCCGGCTCCATCCTTTCTGTCATCTACACTGTCCTTGGCAGAACAGGGCATTGCTGTTGTCCCCATCCGGGTGCCAGTGGCGTGGCTGTGTCTGGGTGCTCTGCACCTGCCTGGAGCATCGTCACTGCCAGTTTGCTCTTAGACCATCTCAGCACAGCTCTGACTTTGAAACTGGAGTTAAACCGTTGAATTTCAGGGATGTGATCCAGAACTCATCATGCTTTGCTCAGATGAGCTGTGAATTGCTCCACAGCTCCCAGGGTAACCTTGTCCTTCCAGGCTGCTCTGCAGCAGAGCCTGCTTCCGTGTTTCTGCTGGCTTCCTAGCACAGATCTCCTAATGCCACCTGAGGTCAGGGCATGCATGGAGCAGGCAAGGACAGTCCCTTGTCTCTGCTGCACTCATCACACACAGAGCCTGAGGTCAAAATCCCCCTCTGAGAGGAGAGGCAGCAGTCCTGCAGGTTGGGAGCACGGGGGAGGCAGGAGGGCTGAGAGTGACTGGAGAAGCCGTACCTTGGAACCGGGTGTTTGTCAGCCCTGTGCTGCTGCAGGTCAGCAGGCATCGCTTGGGGGGTGGGTGAGCCACTGCTTTCACAGGTGAAGGCTGAGAGTTGGGCTGGTTCAGCCTGGGGAAGAGAAGGCTTTGGGGGGGACCTTATAGCCCCTTCCAGTCCCTGAGAGGTGCCTGTAGGAAAGCTGTGAAGAATTGCTCCTGAGGGCAGGGAGCGATAGGACGAGGGAGGATGGGTTAAACTGGAAAAGGGAGGATTCCAGTTGGATATTATGAAAATGTTCTTCACTCTGAGGGTGGTGGGTCACTGGGACAGGCTCCCCAGAGAGGTGGTGGAGGCCTCATCCCTGGAGACATTCAAGGTCAGGTTTGATGTGGCTCTGAGCAGTCTGTCCCTGTGGAGATGTCCCTGCTCACTGCAGGGTGGGACTAGATGACCTCCAAAGGTCCCTTCCAACCTAACACATTCTATGAAGTTTATCCACAGAAGTGTGGACATGGCCAATGCTCAGGAGACCCACTACTTTGTAGTGCCTGCAGATGGGCTCCTCTCCTTGGAACTCTGCCGAGAGGACTTGTGCTGCCCGTTGCAGCAATGGAATACATCTCAGGCACTCCATCACTTCATCTGGTGGCCTGGTAACCCCAGTGGTTTTCAAGGTGGCTCCCAAGTGCGCCCATCACCACTGTTACATCCTTATACTTCCCTTCTCCGTAGCTATCACACCTCTCACAGGCAATGAGAAGATAAGCCCTTCTCATCCCAGCCATCATCTGGTTTTCTGCAGTTTATTGTGGCCTCCCTTGAGGTACTAGGACATGAAATAGTCCCTTGTGGTGGACTTTCCTCTGATGGAACTAGACTGCACTTCAGCAGCCCTCAGCTGTCTGATTCTTGCATAAGGCACTTTATCCGAGAGATATTTTTAAAGACGTTTCTTTGATAAAAATACCTCAGGTGGGAGGGAGAACTCTCAGCACACTCTCACCTTCCCCAGCGTGACGGGGTTACGCCCTTTACTTTATATAGATGGAGAAAATAGGGGTTTGTAATTCTGGAGATAATGGAGGGGTGCCGAACAACGCTGCAGACTCCTGTTAAGCTGGGAGCCTGTTCAGGGGAAAGTGTAACAAAGCTCCATCTGAAGCCTCTGGAGAGCAGCCACTCCCAGAAGCTGCAGCTGCCAGCAGTGCTCCTCGCAGGCTGTCACCTGTGGGACCACACGGCCCAGCACTGCCAGCAGCTAACTCCCCAACCTCAGTCCCTGCATGGCGGGTCGTGGTGAAGTCTGTTAATAGGCATCGCTCTTCTGCCGTGGGGGCACACGGACCCAAATCGGGGAATCACAGACTCACAGCATTGTCAGGGTGGGAAGGGACCTCCAGAGCCCATGGGGTCCAACCCTCTGCCAAAGCAGGGTCCCTAGGACAGGGCGCACAGGTCGGCATCCAGACGGGTCCTGAATATCTCCAGAGAAGGAGACTCCAAACCCGTGGTCTTGCCTGGCTCCTGCAGCATCCCGCAGAAGGCACGGGCCATGTCCCATCCCTTGCCATCAGCCTCTTTCCTTTCCCCCCCTCTTTTGGGTTGGAAAACTCTCTGCTGTTATCTGGGATTTAGGTAATGCACATGGCAGGGAACTGTTGGTCTCTTCTGTGCAGCCCCCACTGCAGCCCTGGGTGCTGCTGGCAGCGCCACGCACAAGGCGATGGCATCACTCATGACGATGATGGGGCTGGGAGCATCAGTGCTGATGGTCTCTCAAAGAATCACCTTCACGGTGAGCTGCTGAGCCCCTGAACGCTGCTGCGGGCTTCTCCCCCCTAAAGGTTTAAATAAAACCTTCCTTTTTTGGGGAAGAGCTAAATGAAAGTTCCTTGGGAAAGAAACGTGTGATGCTGCCCGGGAAGGTTCTTGATTGCGGCTGATCCTGAAGCTGGTAATGAATGTGCACTACTGGGGCCTGGGGATTTGGCGTATGAATTTCCCAGGGTCTAATCATCTCATAAGGCTGCAGAGTGTGACTCCATCCCCAGTAATCTACTTAACTCAGTAATTTACCCCTCCCTTCTCCTCGCCAGGAGAATGAATCTCACAGGTTGTTTGCATGACAAGCAGCTCGGGATTGTCTGAGCCTTTGAAGAAGATGCTGGGAGTTAATTGTAGCAGCTTGAGTTAATGGTTTCCCATGTTTGCTGGTAGGCTGGTGAGGAGCGGAGCTGGGGAATGGGTTTTATGGGGAGCGCTATTTTAGGCTGCACCATGTGTTTTGATAGCTATAATGCTAAAAAAAAAAAAATAGGCTTTGCCTTCCAAGGGAGGTTTTTTTCCTCCACCAAAACTAATCTCGGAGGAAAATTGTGTTTGGTAGTTCTAGGATTATTGGATTTGCAGATAGCAACTGCTGTGCGAGTGGCAGCTACTGACTGATGGCCAAAGCAGCTAGCCAGGAGAGGGTTCCTGGCAGCTGATCATACTGAAATTCTCCACTCAGAGTCTTTAAAAGCACCCTGGACAACGGTTAAAAATTAAAGGTTGCTAGTGAGAAAAAAACTAATCACTGCATCCACATCTACACTTCAGAAGGAACTAAGGATGTTCCATGAGCATTAAATTTTATTAGGATCCCCTCACACCAAACCTTCATCCTGCCAGAAATAAGAGAATGCTCTTGATTTGCCTCCACCTAAAGCCAAACATTGTGAAGACAATTCCTGCTTCAAGATAGGTGGCCAGCTTGGACCCAGGGTGGAGGGGAGAGAGAGGGACTGTGTTGGCAGCAAAGAGATGAACTGTATGGGTGTTATTCAGTGAGTGCCACGGTGTGTGGCTTGCTCGTAGTCAAGTACTGCCCAGCATCTTCCTGCAGTCCCAGGGGCTGGCACCTGACGTGTGTTAACCAGTGGCAGGTGACCTTCCTTCTGCCACAGTGCTGTGTGTGGTCAGAGTCTCTCAGACGATCAAGGCAGGATTTGGTGAAATGAGTAAATATAAATCCTCTTAACGGTGTTTTAAAGTTGATCTTATGTGGCTCTGGCTGGAGACTCTGCACAGGGCTCGTGGTGTAGGTTCTTCCCTCGTTGGCTGAGAGGTGAGATCATCTTGGAGAGCTTCGCGTGCGTGCAGAGCAGCAAGGACCTTTACATCAGCATCTCTCTCCTTAACCACACTCTAGGTTCCAGCTCAGGGAGGTCTGTGGAGATGCTGAGGTTCAACCACCTCATCTTAACACTGAGCTAGCATCGGGTTTTTGGCTTCCATCCTGGTTTTGATTTGTTGCTTCTCTTCTCCTGCCAGACCGTTCACAGACCTGCCCCAGATGAACTCAGACCCTGGTGGGATGCCCACCAGGACCACAGGTGGAAAGTCCCTGTTGATTTCTCCAGCTGAAGTTGGTCTGTTCCTCTGCTCAGATTTCAGGGGTCTTGAGGCTTTGCCCCCAGTTCCCAACAGGAATGACTGTGTCCATGCGGAGCCCAGCTGGCAGCAGATGGACGCTGCCTGTCTGTGTGGAGGATCAGGGCCTGGGACCAAGGGGCCTATGCCCAGATAAGCCAAGCTTTAGTTAGCGCCCAGGGGATTTGTGTTTTTCATGGGGAGATAAACATGAAAAATAATTTCTCTGCTCTTTGAAAATAGTAATGAGACGTGCATTGTGATTGCAGAAGTGCTGTGGGAGGCCTGTTTGTTTTCTGACTCAGAGAGACGTAGCTGGCTTTGGAGTGCAGTTCTGGCAGACTTGTGCCACTTGGTTTGAGTTAATGTTTTGCAGAGTCCTCAAAACAATGTAGAATCTGGGGGATAAATGTAGTCTGTACAGAGCTGGGGATCACAGCTACTCAGTCTGAAGCTTTCATACCTAACATTTTCCCCTGTGCTGCAGAGACTGCTTTCCTGCCTTCTAGGCCCATTGTTAGATCGGTGACAGGAAGTTGGGCAGAGCTTCCCTGTGGGGCTGGTCCATCCGTGGCATCGCTGCCGCCAAGATGCACGGAAGCAGGGCCGGGTCTTCTGCTCAGCTCAGGCAGCTTGTGTTGGGAAGCACAGCCTTGAAGCAGGGTCCTGGGGAAGCCTGGCCATGGGGCTGGATTTCCACAGGACACCCAGATGCTCCTTCGCTCTTCATCGCCCACGTTTCTCCTTCCATGTGGCGTTGTGAAGGCTGCGTGCTGCCGGCGTGGGGACCACGGGATGCTTTGCGAAACACTGCCTTTATTCTGTCAACCAAGCCACTTCGACTTTCTTAATTGTGGATTCTTTTAGTTAATTAGAAATGTTTGGAAATGCCTCACACCTCAGCAGGGTTCAGTTCTGCAGGGTGCCAACAGCTTTGTTCTTCATCCAGCAAAGCACTTAAGCATGTCTTTAAGAACACTTTGCAGGCTGAAATAAGCTCATTGATTTCAGGGCACTGGAGGACTGAGCCAATACCAAATTTCTTCCAATGATGTTGACTCAAATAGGAACATCCAGGAAAAGTGTTTCTCAAATGTTAATGCTACCTTAAATAGCAATATCTCGGGCTTCACAACTCAGAGCTGCTGGAGGAATGCAACAAAGACCGAAACGGGCGCGTTCGAGGGGGAGTTTCTCCTGGGGAATCAAGGAAGATTCATGATCAAATGTGATTTTCCCCCCTCCTCCCCCTTTTTTCCCTTCCAGTTTTGTAGTAGCAGAGGTTAGCTTTAACCACCGTCATCTTCAGCGAGCTTTTAATAAATTAAGAGGAAACTGAAACAGTTTAGAAAAGTGTAGGATAAGCAAATACTCCAGGGAGACTTTTAGTGGCAACATGATGGATAAGGGACACTCTGGTAACACTATCAAAACAGAGCTATTGCAAAAGCATATGGAGCGTCGCTCTTTGGGGCACAAGCAGGATTCAGACAAATGATCCAGGGCGATTTATAGGCCTCTTCACAGTGTGGGGGTTTCCCCCCCCCCCAAGAAGTGTGAGGGGAAGAAGCTCTGTGTGTTTAACCACGGGATTAGATGTAAGGAAAGAGAAATAGTTAGTAAATCAGGCAACTTTGTTTTGCTCCCCGGTATTTTTACCCTTGTTTGGTAACAGGCTGTGTTTCCCACACACAGACCTCTTTTTACCTCTTAATTTTATATTATTATTATTTTTCCCTCTGCATCACCCCCTGCACTGTCTCGTAATGACCTCGGGGAGCTGGAAACACCTTCTCCAGCAGGCGAATGTGATGCAGACAGATGGAGATGGCTCTCCACAGCATCCTGCCTTCAGTGGGTCCTCCCAGTGCTCTTCTGGTTTTGCTGCCGTTCTCCCTCACCGGCAGAAGTCTCCACATCTGAGCGAGTGTGTGGAGCTGTGACGCACCGCGCTGGCTCAGCCCGGCATTACTCATGTCACCTGGGCCAGTTCTTCTCCCCTGCACTTTGTTCTAAGAGCAATTAGTTCTCTGTTTCTTTTGAAGACATTTACTGGGCAGCTGCTGGGGCAGCTTGTAGCCGGTGTGTGGGAAGGCAGAAGAAGAGAACTGGAATTCAGAGCTTGTAAACTTCTCAGGTTTAGGGAGGTACAGAGATGAAGTGATACTCTGGGGTTTTCTCCCTTTTTTTAATACTCTTTTTTTTTTCCCCTTGTAAAGCAGTTGCCTGAATTGTAGGGCTTTGGCTCTGCTCAAGTCAGAAGTTAAAAAATAAAATAGAATAAAATAGAATAAAATAAAAGTAGGCATCCAGACACATGAGACAATGCAGCCTTCCGAAACCAAAATAGTTTTGAGAACACCAGCATATACGAGTCAGAGCTCTGTGTGTGGGTGGGCTTTAAGAGATGCCTTGCCTTCTTTTTTTGGAGAAGAAACTTCTGTTAACATCTAAATGATTTCAAGAGTTCACCAAGAATTGGATTCCCTACTGCATGGCGTGAAACTTTCACATTGCTACTGCTCTGTGTTATTTTATCAGCCTCCTGCTCGCTTACCAACCACTTCTAGAGGGGATTACGCAAGTCAGACCTGACTCCTTATCTCAGCTCTGTGTTTATTGGCTCCCTTGTTTGCAGGGATTGTTTCGCCCACCCTGTTTCCCTTGGCATTTCTCAGAGGTTGGTGTAGCTGCTTGCAGCTGTCAGTGGCATTGGTAAGTGTTTGGTTGCTGGTTTCAGCAGTCTGCATGCTGATGAGGTGGGATTGCCAAAGGTTGAGCAAGTTTCTAAAAGAAATTCTTTGAATTGTAAAAACAGTATTCCCAACAACACCAACACAAACCCAGCTCCAGGGTTTGTGTATCCGTGTCCAGAATTGTACTTGCAGACTGATGGACCTCTGCAGAGACCAGGGTGGAACACTTCACTCTCTAAATTGGTACCGGCTCTAAAATCAGTGCAGCCCCATCTAAGAATCTTCTTAAACCTTAAAAAGCTGATCTGAAAGATGTCAGTGTTTTATTCCCTCATTCTCAGCATTGTATTTAAGGTGAGAAGCACTCACCTGCTTCAGCTTTGGCTTGTCCAAAGACTGTGCTGGTCTTCCTGAAGTAGTTCTGGTGGGTCAGTGAGTAACTTCCTCAGAGTAGTACAGCCAGTTTGTGAAAACGAGCAGATCCAGTGTGGTTTCACTTGGAGAGAATCCAGGGTGTGGGCTCCCTGAGCAGTGGTGTGTCCTTAAAGGTTTTCAAGACTCGGGTTGACAAAAGCCCCGAGCAATATGGTCTGAGCCTGGTCTTTGAGGCATAGAATATCCCAGGTTGGAAGGGACCGTGAGGATGATGGAGACCAGCTCCCTGACCCAGTCCCTTGGAGCAGGAGACTGCACTAGGACCTGCTGTGGTGCCTTTCCACCTGGTGGTTTTATGATTTATGGCTCCAGTTGTCTTCTCTTCAGCATCAGAAGAGCATGTCCTCGCTGCAGTCACCAAATCTGGCTGTTGGGGTATCAGGTTCACCCACCTCAAATTCATGGAATGAGTCAGCCGTTTCCTGGCTGGTTGCCTCCTGCATGTAGCTGGTCTTTGCTCTTGATGGCACAAGTGCTTTTTCTGGAGAAGCCCCTCGCCTTGGCCAAGATCACTAGTGATAAAATTGTGGTTTATATGGCAGCCTCCTCATTGTGTACCTGAAGTTATCCCTCTGAGCTCTTCCCCAAGGTCCACAGCAGATGGAGAGAGACATAACGGGCCAAGAGGTTGGGAGAAGAGTTCAGACTTTTAAGTCTGTACGGAACAGAGGACCAAAAGGAGCAAGAGGCATGTGACCAGTTCAGATGTAGGGTGAAAGTCGTCTCCATCCATGGCTCTAAAAACCATCAAGAGCTGGAATATCCCCTATTTGAAACCCGTGTTTGTTCAGATGTAAGGGGTGTGTAGGCAAGTCTTTCTGAGCTTCACCCCACCACACATTGTCTTCCAGGTAGGTTTCTATCTGAATGGAGTGGCGCAGCGCTGCGCGGCATGGCTTTAACCACCACAGCCCTGCTTCACAGCATCCTCCCAGTCCTTCCACGTTTAAAATTACCACTCACTTAATTCCTGACTGTTTTGTACCATTTTTAATTTTTAAGACAAAGAAAAAGAAACAAATCCATGCTGGTTTTGCGCTGGAGTTTCTCATACTTAAGTCTGTGTAAAGATGATTTATGGTGCTAGTAGGGGCTCCACTGGAAATGCAAGATCTATTATGGAGTGGATTGAACAGCCCATGCTGAAATGTTTATTGCCGTCTTCAAAATAGAATACATCAGGGTTGATGGTGCCTGTCCAGGAAAGAGCGAGCGGAGTGGGGCTGGTGGGGTATTTTTAGTATTCCAATAAAAGGCCAGGCTTTTAAAGGAAATCACTTATTGCCATTTTGCAATCAAGAATGCAGGAGTGTTCCAGGGACTGCAAGAAATATGCTTCAAGAATGCCGGAGCCATAAGGAACTAATCATTAAATATTCTCTCGTTTCCACCCCCGGTTCTTGCTCTGAGGAAGCCATTTAGAAGCTTTGCAATTTGTATGTAAATCTCAACCCTCCTGACCACGCGGTCAAGTATCCAAGTGACTTAGGAGCCAGCATCCTGTCTTCAAAAGTTCTGACAATGCCTGTGCAAGCGGGGCACTTTGGTAAATAGAAGACACATGGGCCAGACTTCAAGAACACTTAATCTGACCTTGAATGACTTGGTATGAGCAGTATAGGATTTGATTTTGTTTCTGCTATAACTTTTCCCCTCGATCAATGTCTTGTGGGTTCAGATAAAGCGGCGGGGCCGCAGCTCATTCCACGGGGCTGGGATTGGGTTTTATTTCTCTTTTGCGTGTTTAACTTCAGCTGTTGATGCTTTAAACGTTTCAGAAGCATTCTGGTGCTGTAATACATCCACCTAACTGGAGAGTGAGTAATCCCAGCATTTGTTTGAGAGGAAAACAAAGGCTGAGGCAGAAGATAATACTCTCTCGGGTGATTTAAGGGCCTGATGGGACAATTCACTGATGTGTCGAAACTGAGCTAGTGGTTACCTGCTCCCCCTCCCCGTGATCCCATCTTTTTCCTTGTACTGGGACCAGTGTCCTGGTGAGGCAGTTCAGGGAGCTATAATGGTAGAAAACTGACCCTACCAAAAACAAAGACAGGGGTGTCGGGCTGGTGGCAGATGGACACTGGCAGATGTCCCCTTCTGCACCAGGCCACAGAGCTGTCCTTTCATTGTACAATTCCCCTGCCCTGGCCTCCATTTGTGGGGTTTTTACTGGAGAAGGTGGTGGAGGGACAACAGTCCCCCGCTGAGATCATCTGTCATGTCTTCTGCCTGTCCCTGCTTGCTGCGGTACCGGCTCTGGGGCTGCTGCTGCCTAGCAGAGCCTTTCTCTCATCAGGAAAAGCGCTTCGAGCTCTCCTGCTGGGCCGCAGCCTTGGCAGCACTCCCTGGGGATGGGGCTGGCAGGTGAAGCTGAGCTGGAGAAGGTGTGGGACGTGCAGGAGGAGCACCAGCCATGGCGGGAGGCAGTGAGCACCGTGTCACCGGGGCTGAGCCTGGGTTGGTGCCTCTCCGTGCAGCCCGCGCTGCGCCCAGCTGGAGAGTCACCACTGGTTTTAGTGCAGCACCAGGTCTGTGCCGGCCTGAGCCCTGGGCTGTGAAGGGCCACCTGATGGAAGGGACCTCTGGAGTTTTTTAGGTCTTTGCCTTCTGGCAAGGAAAGCTCACCAGGCTCTCCGCACACCCTTTAGCTCCCAGCTCTTCTCAAAGCTGTGGTCTGTGAAAAGCTGCTTCTTCATTGCTCACAGACCTCAGTGGCGCAGGCAGAAGTTCTGGTAAGCATGGAGCTGGGGATATCCCACTTACACCTCCGCTTTCTCAGCCTTTCCTCCTGGTTTTTGCTGAGCTTGTGCCAGAATGAGGGTGTTAGGGCTGGCCCTGTGGCTTGGTTGGGCTTGCTTGGGTGAACCTCGTCTGAAAGACAGGGATGTGTAGGACCTCTGGGATCCTGTTTGGGCTTGTTTTGTTTCCTTTCTTCTGGGAAAGCTTCAGTGCACACGGAGGTTTGTGGAACTTTCAGGAGTCCCGTTCCAAGCTGTAACGGAGTGGTTCGGAAATGCGGCACGGTGCTGGCCTGATCGTGGCTCTTGGTGTCGTGTATGTGAGGGAAACGATGCTGGAGAGGTTGGAGGAGGGAGCATTGGAAAGCCTGTGGGCTTGTTTCATCGTTAAAAAACGGAGGTGGGGAAAAAATGAGCAACATGCAAAAAAACCTCCAGCAACCGTGTCTGCTGATGACCTTTGGGGTTGGAAATAGTTTGATAATAGTGGTGTGGGGACAGGCAGGGAAAGTCTGTGAGCTCCCTACGAGCAAAAGGGAAAAACCGTGAGCCTGCTTCCAGCTCCTGGCTCGTGGAGCCGGGTGATCTCCAGCCCAGCACTGGCCATCAGTGCCTGGTGCTGCCCCAGCACAGCCCTCTGAAAAAGAGGTCCAGCAGAGATGGTTGTGGAGAGGTGGCTGGGTTTCAGTCAAAGCGGAAGTTACAGTGTGTGGGGAAGCACCAGAAGTGACTCTGGGGGACAGCTGAGGTCTTCCATTCCCATTTTGGCTCTGTGTGTGTGTGAGATCCTGCCCGACAGACAGCCTGTACTCCGGAGGGGAGTTCTTCTGGCCTGCCTCTGGCATCATTACCAAAGTGGGAGAGAAACCACTGCAGTGTTGGCACTGCTTGGTCAGTGCATCTGACCTTTTCTGCATCACAGCAGCAAGTAGAAAGGGTCCAGTTAATGTTGGGGAGGGGTGTTTAGGGTAGGAAGGAACTCGGGAAAGCTGTTGTCTCTCACATCTGCTCTTTGTGCCACACTGAGCCAGGAAATTATTTGATTCATGAGCGTTTCTGCAGAAGTCTGTTGTTCAGGGGTGAGTATAAATGGCTGTAGAGCTCTTCTGTTGAGTAATTCCATCTCGGAGGTACATCGAACCGCTTCTCGTAGGCTGTCCTCTCTGAACTACCTTCTGCTATTTAAAGTAGGAACGAATTTAGCTCAAAGCGTTCCCTTTCCCACAGCCTTCTCTGAAAGTTGAAGCTTGTGACAGTTTAGATCTTACTGTGCTCTCAACTCGTCTTCACATCCAAACAAATGTCTTGCCTGTCTCTGAGCTTCATTTCTGGTGGCTCAGGGAGTAAAATGCACTTAGATTTCTTAATTTCCTTAGGCAACCTTCTTGTCTTTCACCAGTCCTTCCTCGAGTCTGGGTCCCAGGTCAGTGCAAGAGGTTGGTGCGTTGTGTAGAAGCGGGAACAGGGTTTGAAGGCTGTGCCCAAATTCACTTGAGTGGTTGTGGTTCACGTGCAGCTGGGTTTGCGCAGGCGTGTCGCTGCTTGAGAGGAGAGAGGGGTGTGTTGGAGTTGTGCTTGGAGGGGGTTCAACACAGTATCTGGTGTGCATTTATCGTTTGAAGAAGAGATTGGAAAAGAAGCAGCTAGAGGTATAACAATAACGGATTAAGGGAAACACTTATCTCACTTCCTTTCGGGGGGCTGTGCCTGTGGGTTGGGACCCAAGCGCTCGGGATTGTTCAGTCGCTGAGGCAATAAACGTTCTGGATGTGAACTCGCCCCGTGCTGCTTCCGGGCCTGAGCCTGACCACGGTGGGTTCTGTGTTGCTGTTACGTAGCTGCACTTTGTATGCCGACGAGTCTTGCTGCCAGGACGTGAGGGGTCTCCAGGCCCTGATGAGAGCCTCGTGCTAATTAACATAAAGGTGTGTTGACAACAAAGCATAGCTCCAAACCATCGTGGTGAAAACACCCACATAAAGGTGGGTTTTAGTATGTAAAATGTGTTACCTGAGGAGTAAACGGGTGTAAGCACAGCCTGGGCCTTGGGCACAGGTAGTACCTCTCCTGAGGCTGACCGGGCGTTGCAGAAGTGCCCCAAACGTGGGATGACCCCAACTCATCAAGCAGGCGAGTTTTTCATCTTACATAGGAGTGACCTGGGTTTTTCTTTCTTCCGAATAAGGAACTAATAACACCAGGGTTGCTGCTTGTGAGAAGTCCCTCTCTTCTTCCCTTTCCCCCCCTCCTCTAGGCCCGGTGCAGCACGTGGGCGTGTGGAGCCTTTAATAACTGGCCCCGGAGCCTGTTCTTGATTTCGCTGAGAACTGCCAATGATTTCGATGTCAGAGTTGAGAGGTACGACTGTAGTGTTAAATTCCTCGAGTCAGCCCGGCTGCAAAGGAAGGTCAAAAGCAATAACGTCCAGGTTCCTCGGGGCGGGGGCAGCGGGCGGGCGCCGCGTTCCGCACAGGCCCATCGCCCAAGGAAACGCTTGGCTGTCACAGAGCTAATAAAGAACAAGCCTCTGGAGAGATGGATTCAATGATGCAGGTGTAGGAACCGGGGAGTGTATTTACATACAAGCCAGCTTAATAGCGTGGGATTTATGCTGAAGTGGTTCTTAATGCAACACAAATTGGATCCCCGGCTCGCTCGGAGTGAGGGGAAGGGTGGGAGGAAAGGGATTTTTTTTTAATAGTTTTTGGGGGAGAAAGTGTTTGTCTCGTTTTAGGGACCGCAGAGGGCGGCAGGATGGGTTTGTGCAGGCGCTTGCCATGGTTCAGTCGTGTGTTAGGTATGTGCCTCCGGTTCGGAGCCAGCCGGCCGAGCATGTGCTTTTCTTGCCTTGGAAAGCCGGGGGCCTGAACAGCTCTGGGCAGGGTTTCTGCCCCTCGGCTGGCAGCACGGGCCTCACATTCACTTCCCGAAACAGCAGATGACGTTTGGGGTTTGGTTTTGAACTGTGGCATTAAAAAGAAGTCTCGTAAGAAAGCAGCCATGAGCCTCCAGCCTCCTGTTGAAACTCCCATCTCTTCCCTGCTTCTCTCCTACCCTATAAAACAACGATTATGTGTTTATAAGTTAGCGCTCCGTGTCACTTAGAAAAGAAGACTTATTCATAAACTTCTGGATAAACAGTTCTGTGGGAATATAACTTTCTTGGCAGAAAACAAGTCGCTTTTTCCAGATAATGTAATGCTACACCGGGCTTTTTAAAGTCATAGCATGCTATTTATTATTATTTTATAATCTATAAAAGACACCAGGGCTAAACCTTCGTCATTATTGAGAGTGGCTCTGGACCCAAATCGGGAGAAAAGACAGGGGAAATGCCAGGCAAAACTCCTGTTCCCCGACATAGTCACCAATAAGGAGCTGATGGGTGCTCTGGGCTGTTTGCAGCGCTGCTCTCCCCGGGTAGCACATGCTGGGACATGGTAGCACATGATGGCAGATAGACATGTCTCTGTTTTGGGGTAAGATTTCCCAGCAGTGAGTTAGTTCTTCAAATGGATTTGGATGTAATGTTTCAGCTCTGGAAGTCGGGGTGGATGACCTGGGCACACAGGCACATGTGCTTGAGAGTTTGTGTTCTCAGTGGGCTGAAATCAGTGTCTGCTGCACCAGGCAGGAAGCTGCGAGCGGGCGATGTGTGGCTGTGTTCGCTTTCCGAGCAGTCGGGAGGAGCACAGAGCCCACAAGTCCTGCAGAGCTCTAGCCTGGGGTGCTGGGTGCTCTGGAATAGTGTGCGCAGTGCTGGGTTCCCCAGTTCAAGAAGGACAGGGAGCTACTGGAGAGGGTACAAAGGTCCCTGCCATCCCCATCATTCTGTGCTCCTGCTGTGTAGGAATGCCTGGCTGCTGGGGAACCGAAAGAGAAGAAAGAGCTGAAGCATCATGGACATTCCTTGTGCCATGAAGCAAGGGTCTCCTTGGTCCCTGGAACGTCCCTGGCCAGGTGCCTTTGTAGAAATGAAGCCAGAGTCTTGTTCCTGGAGCAGGGGATGCCAAGGGGAAGGTGTGAGTGTCTGCCCACTGTGGAGGTGTACTGCATGATGCCGTGCTCTGATCGGTAACACGTTCAGTCTCGATGGCCAGCACGCCGTGGCCACAGAGCAGCTGGAACCGTAAATCAATAGTCTGAGAGAAGCAGAGCAGAAATCGTTTGACACTCACTGGAGAGGGACCTGTCAAAACACGATGTATTTATGACCAAGTTCCTGCCGGCCTGTTCAAAGGCTCTTGGAGCCCTGCCAGGCCCTAAACGCGCTCCGACTCCCAGGAGTTATATTCGGCACAATAAGGGTATTTCACAGTAAATATTGCCTTGGCAGAAAGCTGGCAGAGGCGCCCAGTTGACAGGCAGCAGTTGGCCGCTGCGTATGGGTGCTGTGAGGGCCCGTCTCCATCGACAGCAGTGCTGGGAGCTGAAACCTGTCGGACTCCAGAATTAGCAATAGGAATTAGGAATTGCAGATCCCAGAGTCTCAGCTGCCTCTGCCTGAGCAGGCAGCAGGAGCTGGGAAGCCTCCATGATGAATCGCAAGTACAACAGCCGGTCTGATCTGAGGGGGTTTAGAGGCTTTGCTCAGCTCAGGGCATTGAGCCTCTCCGCAGCCTGGGGACCCAGGGACTGGGGTCGTGCTGACCAGCAGGGACAGAGCTGATCTCGCCAACGAGATTAAATCCATTAAGACCCCAAAAGCAGCTGGGTGCTCCCAGGACCAGTGGGGAGACACCCTGTCCTGCCAGCAGGCCCTGGCTGAGCCCTCTACGTCTCTGCACCATCTCAGACTCTTTAGCCAATGGAGCTTCACAAGCATTGTGCTTTCCCCAACCTGCCTTAATTAACTGCTCGGTAATTGCACACAGACTTCTGCCTGTGCTTCCCACCTTTCCCCAGGAAACGTGCTCCAGATCTGTATTCCCGTCACTGGTTTCTTTTGCACAGGGATCTTCTGCTTCTCCTTCTCTGACTCCTGTTTCCTTCATTAGCGGCTCTGGTTCCTGAACCCCTCTTTCAGGATTCTTGTCAGAGGGAATAGTTACATTTCTTGGGACTTGAGTAGAAAAAGGCAAAGCAGACTAGGAATCCAGAGCACATAACCACTGTCAGAGCCAACCTGTGGGGTTTGTTTGGAAAGCACGCCGTGCTCTGTGAAACACCCAGGTTTAAAGCCTCAGATCCTTCTGATCTGCTCTGCCCTAGCACAGGGGGATGAAAATGTGCACAACATCTGGTCTCTGTCCTGCGAGAGGCACTTGAAAACCTGTGTGCTGCTGCCAGTTTAGGTTGTCCTCCTCTCTCTGTGTGTATCCAGCGGTTGGGTAAGCCTTTAATACCAGGGGGTCTCTGAGTCGCACTGTGCTGATGTGTGTCATCTCTGGCTGTCATGGGGTGGGGGG
>VZTU01024773.1:800844-813949 GCA_013400835.1 Zapornia atra | reverse complement strand
CATGGGGTGGGGGGGGGAGGGCTGGACCACTGCTTTGGGAAGCAGAGAAGCAGCTTTAACACCAGTCTCTTTCCAGGAATAAAATGAGGTTTATTTAGTTTAGACTAAATAAACCCGCTCTTGTTGTCCTGAACATCCTCCTAAGCTGCCTTTCGTTCTGCCACTGCCCATTAGAGATGCTTTATTAGCCCCCCACCTCCCCCTGTTCCTGCTGTGGAATAATTCTGGGTTTATGTGGCGTTTTTCTTGGGAGTTGTCATAGACTCATCACGCCCCATTAACTCCAGTCCGGATCGTTACTAATTCACACCCATAGAGCATTTTCCAGGCAGCGATCTCGGTTGACTCTTAATTGCTGCGGTCCATAAACTCTGTTACGCTGGGGCTGTGCTGAGGATTTGCACCCTCTAAAACCTCTCCCAACAGTGCAAAGCCTAACAGAGAGTCCGGACGCAGCAGCAGCATCACATCTTACTGCTTCCCAGTGTAAGCAGATCATTTGCTTCTGCCTGCATGGCAGAGTACAGAGATGAAAGGCTGCAGGGGCATAGATCCTGCTCCAGGTGGATTAACCCAACTGTTGGTGTGGTTGGATGAGACTGAGGTTGGACACTGAATGGTCTCCCTCTGTCACCCATCCCAGTGGGTCAGAGCAAGTGTCCTGTGTATGGTCTGAGATGCAGTGGGGTCAAATATGCTTGATGGGCTCTGACCTGGGATGAGGCTGTGAGCTAGGCTAGGCTCTGCGGGAGCCCAGCTGTGGGAGCATCCTCTGGGGTGCTTGTCAAAGGGCTTTACCTGCCAGGGAGCTGGCACCAGTGAGCGTTGTGGGGACAGACCCGGTTTCCCAAGTGCCCCACGTGCCGGGGCTGGGAGCTGGCACCGTGGTCCTTAGTGGGAGCAGCAGCACTGTGCAGCACGGGCCTATGGCTTCTGGTGTCAGAGCCCAGCCCAATGCCTTGCTGGGGGTGCAGAGGGTGGCAGGGACATGCGGGTGCCTTCCTACAAGTGTACTCGATGCCATCTGGGTGTAGCTTAGTGCCCTCTTGACCAGAGCACCCGAAGCATCCTGCCCCCAAGGGAGCACTGGGTGTGCAACATCCAGGCAAGGAGCGTGTGCCTGTCACGGCACCATGTCCTGCCGCGGTCCTTGGGCATCCCAGGTGGGTGTGCAGAGCTGCTGCCCTCCGTGGGACAGGCTCAGGGCTGGGCCAGGTGCTGCCAGGCCCGTGTCAGAGCAAACGCTTCAGCCGAGCGCAGGAGAAAGAGGTGGCAACTCTCACTTCCCTGGAAAAAAATCCTGGAGCCCTGGCAGAGGAACACTCCCTGCACAGAAAACATGACACTATTTACAAAACGCCGTGTCTAATATCCTTTTCCAGCTTGGAAAGAGGAGTTTATTTTAATACATCCTTTTTTAATTGCCATGAGCTGGACTTGTAAATACTGTAAGTGGTTGAGTAACAGCCGTCTGTGCGCGGCCC
This sequence comes from Zapornia atra, assembly GCA_013400835.1. Lineage (NCBI taxonomy): Eukaryota > Metazoa > Chordata > Aves > Gruiformes > Rallidae > Zapornia > Zapornia atra. The sequence goes on along the minus strand of VZTU01024773.1, from coordinate 812,465 downwards.
AACTGCTGGGGCATTTTTTTCGCTCTTGGAGCCCTAACAGATTCCAACAGCTTGGACAGGGGACGGCTCGGAGCGAACACTGAACCGAAACAAAAGCCTCTGAATTCAAAGATCGTTTCCCCCCAGGGGATGCCGGTGCGAGGTGCCAGCACCCCAGCGTGTTCGCGTGTCAGAGGTGTGAGGGAGGTGATGGGTGGGCGCAGGGATCCAGCACTGATTCGGTGAAACGTTTCTTCCACTGCTCGGAGAAAGGGGAGGGAAGGGAGAGGTGCTGGCTGTATGGTCACACTCAGGGGTTGTGGTCAGTGGCTCAGTGTCCACAGACAGACCAGTCAGGAGTGCTGTTCCTCAGGGGTGTGAACTGCATGACGGTCAGCAAGGCCAAGGGCAAGGTCCCACCTGGGGGTCGGCGCAGCCCCCTGCACAGTGACAGGGCTGGGTCAGCTCCCCTGCTTCTGGGGAGAGCTCAGAGCCCCTTCCCATCCCTCGAGGGGCTCCAGGAGAGCTGGAGAGGGGCTGGTGCTAAGGGCAGGGAGAGCCAGGCCCAGGGGAACGGCCTTCAGCTGCAGGAGGGCAGCTGGAGAGGGGCTGGGAGGCAGAAATCCTTCCTGGGGAGGGGGGAGGCCCTGACACAGGGTGCCCAGAGAAGCTGGGGCTACCAGCAGGATCCCTGGCAGGGTTTAAGGCCAGGATGGATAAGGCTTGGGGCACCCTGGGCTGGAGGATATCCCTGCCCATGGCTAGGGGGCTCTGGGGGCCCTGCCCACCCAACCTGTTCCGTGAAGGTGTGATTCTGTGATGCTCCATGAGGAAGGGCAAATTGAGGACAGTCCCTCAGAGAGAGGAAATCTGCTTTGAAACCACAGCCCCTAACAGCCCTTCTGACACTGCCCTTGCTCAGAGCAGCACCTGTGCCTGAGCTGAACCGCAGCCCTGAAGCTCTGTTAAGACCCTGTTAGTAGTCACCACCTGCATTGCAGCCGCACAGCTCCAGGGCAGGATGGAGCCCACGCTGTGGGGTCAGCTGGGCACTGCTGGGCTGTCAGTGCTGGCTGGTGCTGTCCTGTGTTGGGTCCGTACAGGAAATCCCAGCTCTTGCTCTGCAGCCAGTTCTGAGCACAGGGGGAGTTTGTGTTGGAAACAACTTCCTGGTGCAATTTGGGTTTCCCCCTGAGTAATCCCTGGTCCCAGTGGGATGGTACAGAGGGATTCCAGAAAAGCCTCGCCGGCCTCGCCATGAGTTAAACATAGCCCTTAATCTCTGCGAGGCAGACGGCAGGTCGGAGAATCCCTCCAGGCAGTGGAGGAGAAAATGGATTTGAAGGGTCAGGAAGAGAAGGAATTTCTCTGCCAAGGTGGGATTTGAGTCCCTGTCTGCCCGGGGATCCGGTGAGGGGTTTGAGGGGCTGGATCTGTCTCAGATGCGAGGAGGAGCGGGACTCAGAGGAAGAATTTAATTGCAAAAGATGAAGGCAGCAACCTTACCGTTGTTCCATCTCTTCCAGGGATGCTGGTGGTGATCGTGTTGCTGCTGATCGCCATTGCTGTGGTCGCTGTCTGGCCAACGCATTAACGCAGATCCAGGGCCCATCGGAGCTGCTGCCCCACAGCCGAGCACGGAGCGCTCCGGAGAAGAGACCGACCTGTGCAGAGACCTCCTGTGATCCCAATAAACTCCACGGTATTAGAATGACGCTGTGTCCGGCCGACATCCGTTCTGCGCCCGGCGCACGGCTGAGGAGCACAGCGCGATGCGGGGGGTCTGGACAGGAGCAGTGCCCTCTTCCCACCCGCACTCGGCACCGCCCGCCCGCCCGCCGAGCGCTCAGTCCTCCCAGGGCTGTCACACACTGAGATGCAGGTGTGGGGGTGTGGCGGGGATGCTCTGCTGCTTCCCAATACCTCCCTTCTGGATGGAAAGGCTTAACGTTTCCAAGGAATCGATGTTCCGAGGAGTGGCTGCACTGGATGCTGGCAGGAGGGGGAGCGGGAGCACACCCAGCCCTGCGAGGAGGCGCAGGACCCCCCTGAGCTGTGCGGGAACGCTGGCGAGGGACTCAGGCCGGACCCTTGGGGGGAGGTACCTGTGTTGATCTCCATGTGACAGCAGTGGGTGTAAGTGGCTTTCCAAGCCTTGTCCACACGTGAGGAGGGTGGGCGCTGCCAGGTGCTGCTGGGCTCTGCTGGGCTCTGCTGGGTGGTGCCAGGCTGTCCACAGGGGATGCGCTACCGTCCAGGCTCTAATCTCAGCCATCAAGCCCTGTCTCTTTCTTGTCTAACTTTTCCCACTCTGTTAAGCCTGAGGAAAGATTCCTGCTTGAAAAGCTGATGAGAAAGTGCTGAATGTTTGCTCCTGGCCAAGAAATGGTTATTTTGTGATAACTGCTGGTTTGATTTCAGAGCTGATGGAAGAAGCAATAAATGCTGAATAAAAGCCAATCCGTTTATAGTCAGGTTCTCTGCCTGGGCTCTCACTCCTGCTGTCCCATGTCGCACATGAACAATGTCCCCCACGTCTTCCGCTCCTGAGAGCTGATTTGGAGAAGGTAAGAAGCGATTCCTGACAGACTCAATCATGGCACGTGTCTCCTGGTGGATCCGTAAGACTTCCAACCCCTGGGCTGGAAGATGGTTGAGAGGTTACAGTGATGCAGGGCTGACGATTGGACTCGATGGTCTTGAAGGTCTCTTCCAACCTCAGTGGTTCTGTGACTCTTAAGATGGGGTTTTCAGGAAATGGCAGCAGGGAGCTGTATCCCCATGGGATACGAACCTGACCTTGGTGAGCAGGAGCTGTTCCCTGGAGCTGAAGAGCAGCATTGCCCTGTCTGTGTGCTGTGGGAAGGGGATGGGTCAGCGGAGGGAGGAGCTTGGTGGAGAACCCATCTCCCCATGCTCAACACCGAAGGTCGGAACTGGAGGACAGACCGGATTCCCTGGAGGACTCCAAATCTTGGGGTGAGATGGGCGGCTCTTTGCTGGCTTCAGCATACTCACCTGGGGTTTGCCAGAGGTGGGAGAGCCAGGCTGGGGCTTTGCAGTGGGCTCGAGCTGCCTGGTGAATGCGCTCCCTGGGGCTGCTGGAGTCACCTCCCCACGGTGGCTTCACCAGGAGGTCTTTCCTGCCTCCCTGGGCTGCCCGGAGAGACATCCCGGGCTTGTCTTCCCTCGCATCCATCCCCTCCATTCCTCTCTCTGAGGACGTGCTCAGGAGTTTGGCTGCTCTAGGTTGTTTCGTTAGAGATACAAGTGCCAGGGGAAGCTCTGATACGTGTGAGGTGCACTGATGTGTCCCCGTGCCCCTGATGGGAAGTCCCCAGCTCCTACAGGAGGATGAAGGAGATCTGAGAGGCTGCCAGGCACATTCCCACTGTGTCTTCAGACAGGAGGAGCAACACTCTGGGAAACCCATTTGCTCCTCTGCGGAGCTGCCAGTGACAGCCCCAGCGCAGAGATGGTGGCACTTGTGACCCGTTTGTCTCCACAATAAAGATCTGAGATTCCTGACCTCTGAGCTGCTCGGGTCCATAAATCAGGGGAGAGGCGCAGAGTGGGGGTGGCATGGGCTGACCCCCCCGCAGTTTGTTGGACCTTTTGCCTGTATTTTTCTGGCTGGAAGCATTTTGCTTCCTCAGTTGCCCCCTCCCCTTCCCCCACCTCCACCAGCCCTTGCAAGTCTGGCACAGCTGATGGGCCGCGGGAGGGTGATGGAGCCCAAGCCCCCACTGGGAACAGCACAGGGGGGGCAGGGAGGCACAGCACAGGCGAGCAGTGGAAATGGGTCCCCGACTCCTCCCAGCAGCCCCAGAGCCCAGAGGTGCTGGGGACATCCCCCCCATCCCACCTGCCAAGCCTGCAGTGACCCCGCTGTCCCCAAGGGTGCTGGCGGACACGCGGCTGGGACCGATGGTCAGAAACAGCCACACATCTTGGACCCTGCCGAGGGACAGTGTCACCCCCACCCACGTCCCCGTCCCTCGGGCTGTAGGGGGGAGGAAGCAGAGGCCCCTGGAGATGGGTACAGTTTAAGAGTTTATTCAACTGGTTCCTGGCTTTAGTTCTACCGAGTGGTGCTGGACAGTTACAGGCGCCTCCGGGGTCAGTTACAGCCGAGCTACCAGACAGACAGAGAGGAAGTAGAAAATAACCAGAAAAAAAAGAAACAACTTGGAAAAAACAATAAGAAAATCCACAACTTTTTCACGTGTCATTAAATATATTCATATATAATAACCATAATATATTAGTATGCATTGTAAAGGAGCATCGCCCAAGGCAGTGCGCGATGGTCGCAACTAAACAACATTTACAGTTCAAGATATTAACAGAAATAATAAAAAACCCAACAAACAACCCCAAAATGAACACAGGTTTTGTGAGGGGAGAGGAGGTGGGTGTGTGGGGGCAGGGGAGGCACGGACACGACAGGACAAACAGAAACGAGACGAAACGACTTGTCGGGCGCTGCCGTCGAGTGATGATTGTTTTGGCATTTCAGCTGCTCCCCAGAGCCCGCAGCCCCTTCCCCAGCCACCCCCTCTGCCCCCCTGCACCTCAGTCCTGCCCCCAGGGCAGTGGGGGCTGCTTCGGTTCCTCTCTGGCTGTGATGGGGTGGGTACCCTGGCAGAGCTGCCCCCTTCCCCAACCATGCAGGGTGATGGTTTGGGGTGACATCTTGTCCCAATTCGGGTGATGGAGCAGAGGTGTTCCCCTCCGGACCTCGGAGATGTCCTGGAGTGGGGGTGACTGCAGGGAAGAGTTGCATCCCCAAAAAGAGCTGCTCTGCCTGGCCTGGGGAGGAGGGCTCCGTACCAGTTACACCCACAGCTCCTGTGGGTCACGGTTACTGGGAGCGTGCGAGGAGCACTGGGGGGCTCTGGCAGGGGGTTGGGGGCTTCTCTGGTCTGGTTGGAAAGCACAGAACTCCGGCAGGGATTGCAGGATGGGGTCCTGTCAGGGCAGGGCCGGGGGGCACCATATCGGTGGGTCGCTCTGATGTGTTTCCCCTCCTGTGCAAACAGTTCCTGCTGATTCCCGGGGCTGTGCTGGTGCCTGGAGGGGTCCAGCTGTGGCGTGAGGTGGGTGGTGGTTCTTCTGCACCCTCCCACACCATGGGACTGGGGAAGGAGCTGGGGTTTGTCCCTGGGAGGGCTTGGGGGTGTGAAGGCTGTGTTGGGGAGTACGGAGGTCGGAAAACGGGAGCGAGCATCGGGTGGCCGGATGTGCCCCACGGGCAGTGCCCAGGTCCCTGTGTGCCCTGGCCTTGCCCTCTGCTCTCCAAGGGAGCTGGGCCCACGTTGGGTGCGGATGCTTTCGGACTGGAAGGTCTCCTGCAGATCAGGGGCATCCCAGCTAACCAAGGACCAGCGTCTCCCACCAGCATGGGCTGATCTCAGCTCCCATGGCCCGTTTCGGGGCCTTAAGCTTCCACCAAGACCCTGGGGGCAGGTTTCACCCTTCGGAACGTGGTGGTTCAGGATCCCTCGACTGGAAACCTGTTGGCTCTGCTGGAGCCCTGAAGCTGGGGAGATGAAGTCTGCTCTGGGTAAGGGGACTTAAGTGGAGGGTTTGCTTGATGTCTGGGATGGGATTTCTCTCCTAATGGCCAAATGAATTTTGGAGGAGGGGCACTGCAGTTGCGGGGGGCTCAGCAGAGCTCACACCGCCCCCCCTCTCCCCCCCCCAGCGCTTCCCTGGGAGCCATTTACTCCTGTGCCCCCGGCTGCCTCGCTTTATGGTGCTCTATGTCATTAGATAAATATTGTCAAGTGCTATAAAACAAGGCAAAGCCACTGGAAAATGTCATAAAATAGATGTTTCCAAGTTTCCTAAAAGGAAAAATATCAGGGAGGTTTTGCTTTTCGTAGTGACTGATGTTTGTGTCTCCTCCAGGTACACGTCCTGCCCCCTCCACTGTCCTGCCCCCACTACTGAACCCGGGTATCCCCATTCCTCCTGTGGCCCAGGAACAGCCTAGCACAGGGATGCAGGGGCTGGGTGATTCTGTGGGTGCCCCTCGGGCTGGGGTGTGGGGTGCGAGGCAGCCCCTTCCTTGCTTAGTGCCTTAGTGATGGGAAATCTAGGCTTGCACCCCCAGCAGAAGGAGGAGAGCAATTTGGGAGGCTCCAGGCAGGTCACACCTTGCTCATCTCATCCCCGGCTGAGATCCCTTCCCTTGGGGCAGGTCTCAGCCCTACACTGGCTGTGACTTGCCTAAGCCATTGAGCTCTGTGCTGGCCCAAGGGGACCCTCCCTTGGTACTTGCCATCCCACCTCCTCCATCTCCCCAGGGGGCTGGCCAGAGAGCTGCAGCTCCGGACGGAGCGAGGGCAGAGCTGGCTGAGTTTGGAGGGAAACCAGGAGCCAGCCAGGCCCTCGGTGGCATCAGCACAGATTTTCTGTCCTCTGAGGGTGCATCAGTCTGCTGGTGGCAGCAGAGGGGTCCCGGGGTGGCCATAGTGGGGACATGGGGGTGTAATGGGCGAAATCTTCCAGGGCACCCCTGGGAAAGGGAGGGCAACTTATTTTCTTTGCAAAGCCTGGATGTTTGGGGATCCCGGTTCTTAACTCCTCAGCTGTGAATTGGTGGCTGGGAGGGGCCAAGGCATCCCGTGGGCTCCTTCAGTGGGGGCAGGTGGGGACAGTGCTTCTCAGGGCACAGGGGCCAGAGCAGGGAATCGCTCCCCAAATTAACGTGGCCCTCAACCGCCCCTCAGTCCCGTACAGCGGGTGATCCCTACGGCTATCGGATACCGGAGCCTTCAAAGAACCCGTTAGTCGATCCTCGGATCTGTGGGTGAGTCTCTGTTTAGTTTCTCTATGGTAACTGTTGATTAGTTTCTTACAGGTTGGGTGTTCCTGTGCCGTGCTTTGGCAGCAGCGGATGTGAGCAGCTGGAGGCAGTTTGGTGTCTCTGATTTCACCAGCCGACCGGGCAGAAGGAAGCCGGGGGGCGCCGGGTGCCACACACTCGCACCCCCACTCCCCTCCTTCCCCACCCACGGCTGGGATTTCTGTCGCCGTTGCATTTTGCTTTGTTTTCCCCAGAATACAAGGTGCAAANGACTGTCCTCCCGCCGTCCCCATCGCCGGTCCCTGCCTGCCCCAGCTCTACACAAAGCATGCACAGTCAGTCTCTCCCGCGCGCCGTGGCCTTCTCCTCCTTTAGGCTTTCTTACACTTCCCCTTCTTCTCCCGCTGCTGGAACTTCCTGAGCCGCCGAGCCCACGTATCCCGCCACTGGATCACCAGGCTGGTTTTGTCCGCAATGATGCCGCTCTGGTCGGGAGAGTCCTCGTTGTTGCCCAGCAGCAAATACTTCTTCATGGGCTTGATTTTGGGGCACTTGCACGCTATGTCCTTGGAGTGGATCCACAGGGTTTGGTCTCCGCGCCGTATCCGGTTGCTCCCTTGTTTGTAGACGGAGATGATGTTGACTGTGAACTTCCACCAGTCGGCATTTTTTTCCGCTTTCAGGATGTGGATCTGGACAGCTGGAAAAAAAACCAACCAACACCAGGAGGGAAGAGAGGAAAAGGTGTCAGGATTTGGGCTGGCGAGAGGGGAATTAATTTCCATCTTAACTAATGGTGTGTGTGAGGAAGAGGGATTCTGTCTCCCGAGCACAGGCAGGGGGACAGCTACCCAGGGTGCTGGGTGCTCGAAATCCACCCCTGTCCCCAGACCACCTGTCACAGGGAAGAGCCAGTGGAGAGGGTTTCAGCTAAGACCACCACAGGCTTGGGAGATGTCCTCCAGCTCTGCTGCCACAAGCACGGCCTTCTGGGTTCCCAGCAGTTACCCGGGACCATGGGGAGCTGCGGGACACCCAGGAGGGCAGGGGTAGGGATAACTGGGAACAGCTGGATGCCAAGAGCTGTGGCATTCCTTGTGCTGAGAGCCCTGGGGATGGCACAGGGCTTCCCAGAGCAGCAATGGGGAGGAGGTTCCCTCGTTCTCCCATGTCCTAGGCAGGACCACGATCTCCCAGGTCCTGGCTGTGGAGCAACTATAGACAAGGTGCCCAGGGCTGCTGATGCAGCAACAACTGCCCCAGAACCTTAAAGCCATCAAAAAAACCTTTCAAAACCTAGAAGGTTCAGGTCCACTGGGCCCTGCCCTCACCCCTGAAGCAGCAAGCAGAGAGAAAATCGACAGCCCCAGGATTGCTCGTGCCCCCAACCATCTGAGGTCATATGGACTGAGGGAACCTGGTGAGGACTCAGCCCTCCAGCACTCCACCCCTTGCTCTTTCCCAAAACATGTTTCATACATTGCATTATCCCAGGACCCACCAGCTTCTGTGCCAGATCTGATACCCATGGTCCCATGGGGTTTGGCATCATGATCCAGATGGGTGACAGCAAAGGTGCTGCAGAGCTGGGGTGGTGAGGGACACCAGTGTGTTTGAGGGCAAGGCCGGGCTCACAGCCGATTTCAGAAGCCCTTGGAGCTACCATGGTTTTGTCCCATGGGCAGCCCTGAGCTGGCAGCGGTGACCCACACCAGCCCTCCTCCTCCCAGCACGGTGCAGGGGCGGCAGAGGATGGGAGCAGCAGTCAGCCAGGATGGCATCCTCCAGGGAGGCTGAACACATTCCTCCTCGTGGAAAATCAGCTTCCAGGAAAATATCTTCAGCAGGAAGTGACTACCCAGCCCTCCTAGGTTTGTTTGCTGACTGTCCCCACCAGCAGAGAGAGAGGGAAAAACCTGGGTGGTGATGCCAGCCCTGGCCAGGAGAGCAGGCAAGGCCGGCAGCTCTGCGCAGGCTGGTGCAGTTCAGTGACAAAGTGCTTTTGGACCAAATCTTCCAGCTTTTCCCAGTTTTCCCCACCTTTCCCTTCATGCCCTGTGAGCTACAACCCCCTGCCCCTCCACCTGCCCATCCAGCCAGTCCCCAGTGGGTCCAGTCTTGCTTGTATAAATTAACAGAGGGAAAACTCAAGAAAACCCAAAAAACTAAAAAAAAAACCCTCAGAAAAACTCTCCTGTTCGCCTTGTAATGACCCGATCTCCCCCTCCCTGGATGAGCAGTGGAGGAGCATCACCCTCTCTTAAAACCACAACTGATTGAAGGGACAGAAGGAAGTGGGGCTCTGCACCCCAGCCAGGACTGTTCAGCACATTGCAGGATATGTGGGGGGTGGGAGGTGTTGGGCTGGGTGGGTCTTTCGGGGCATCATGGAGCTTTCATTAAGAAAAAAAAGGAAAAGAAAAATAACCAACCCAAAAAGGCCAAGGCTGAGCTGTGAGCCTGTATTTCCCTGCCGGGTGTGAAGGTAACAAAATGTGAGGATTCGCCAGGTTTTAGTTTCTTGGAAACAAATCTCTCCAAAAAAGCTGAAACCTTTGACCCGCCGGGTCCCGCTGACAGGATGGAGCAAATGAACGAGCAGGAGCCGGGAGAGGTGGCTGCAGGAAACTGCTCTGAGACACACGGGCTGGGCCGTGGCCTCGGCTCTCCTTTTTTTCCCCCTTTATTAATGAAGTGGAAGGAGTGAAAGCTCCGGAGGAGGCTTGGCTGGCGCTGCCCCCCTGACAGCGAGTTTTCTGCCCAGAACCTCACATCGGTTTCCCCTGAGCCTGTTTTCAGAGCCCGAGGGCAGCAGTGACTTCCCTGGGCATCTTGGCAAGGGATCTCCAGCAGCTCCCAAGGGCTGTGAGATGCACAGGGATGCAGAGAGGTGACAGGAGTTTTGGGAAGTGCCTCAGCTGGGGGATGGGGACTCGAGGAGCAGGGGCTCAGCCCTGGTGAGCGCAGTGTGCTGTCCCATTAACTGCATCCCGCCTGACGCCGAACCCCGCATCCTGCCTGGATGGTGCCTCGCTCCTCACACCAACCCCAGGTGATGCGTTCGAGCCTCTCCTTGCCTTATGCTTCTTTCTAAGGAAAAGGCAGCTGAGTGGTCCCCGAGCTGCAGGGGGGGATGGGGGGCGGGTCCATGCTCCCCTCCTGCATCCCTCAGCACAGGGTGCTGGGGCCCGCGGTGCTGCCCGGCTCCTCCAGGCTTGGCTGGGAGCCTCCAGCCATGAGACAGACCTGGGGGCTTGGTGCTGCAGATGAAAGCATGGGGGTGTGGGGGAGTGTGTGATTGGATGCTGATAAAACCAAAACCCAACCCCAAACCCTCAGAACATGTTTGAGGGACCCACGTAAACAACAACAAAAGCAGCTGCATTCAGAGCCTGTGAGTCAGGGCCCCAAACCATGAGGCTGCCATGAAAAGGGGGAGGGGTGGGGGGGGGTGTGTGAAGAAAAGTTTGTTTGTCGTGTATTTTGGGGGTTTGTGATAAATGTCCTGATCCCAAGGTTTGCCCTGCTGAAGCCACCCCAGGCCTGGGCTGTGGGGAGCATCTTGTGCGCTGTCCTGGCTGCAGGAGCTTGGCTGAGTATCCAGTGCTGGGAGCTGGCCCTGGGGGGATCCCACGGGGGCAGCAGCAAGAGCAGAGCCGCTTGCTGGGGGAGACGGAGGGGGGGGTGTAACAGGGACGGGTGGGAAGGAATGATGGAGAGATGGAAAGGGGTGGCAGCTGGATGGAAAAGGGGGATGGGGGGCTGCAGGAATGGATGGATGGATGGATGGATGGATGGATGGATGGATGGAAAGGGGTGCTCACAACAGTGACTGCAGATGCAGGGTCCCTCCTTGATGCATGAGTGGCACGGAATCTGCGTGGATTTTACTCCAACCAGCAGCAAAGGGTGACCCCGACACCATTCAGGCGTGGGACTGGAAAGGGCTGGCTCCTTGCTGGAGCAAAGGGTTAAAATGGGATTTTTCTCCCGCCTCTGCCCCGCTTCTTTTAATTTACTTGGCCGTGGCTTTCCCTGCCTCTGGTTGCCAATTTCCTACCAGTTTAATATTAGAGATTTATGACCCCTAATCCCTGGGTGTGCCCTGGCCAGCACGGTCCCTCCCTCCGCTGCCCCTCTTGCTCCCTCGGGATGCAGTTACAGGGAGGTGGGGGGATTTCTCAGCACTTCCCCACTCCAGGAACAGAATTTCTCCACCTTCCAGGGCGGTGGAAGGTGCTGGGAGTCTGGGATGGTGCTTTCCCCCCTGTTGGGTTTTTTCTGTGGATTCAGGGATTTTTCTCCCCCTCTCTCTGCTCGAGCTGCCTTTCCAAACACATGTTGCTTTTTCCACCCTCCCCGCCAAGCTCCTCTGGACAAAGGGCTGACTAAGAGAAGTCTCCACAAGAGGAAGGATTTTTTTTTTTAAGGGTTTTTTTTTTTTCCCAGAAAGGGCAAAATGATGATATCACCTTTCACAGGACCATCCTGCTCCTCATCCCCATCCTCTCCCTGACCCTGCACCAGGGACGTGGGGAGGGCACAGGGCAGCGCTGGGACCACAGTGCTGGTACCCAGCGATGCTCTGGCATTACCTACACAGGATTGGGCCCTGCTGCCATGAGGGGAGCTCAGGATCTGGGAAAAAGGGGGGTGAACAACCTCCGAGGTGCTGCCCGACCCCCACGTGAGCCACACAGACGGAGGGAAAAGCCCCGAAGATGCAGCTGAACTGGCAGCACCGGAGCGGGAGAGGGATGCTCCTGCATCCCTGGGACCAGCAGCACCTGCTCTCTTAAAACAATCCCCTTTTCTTTTGGGTCATGGG
>VZTU01024773.1:738857-797819 GCA_013400835.1 Zapornia atra | reverse complement strand
ACACCACCCCCCCGTCTCCTCGGCACCCAGGGGTGCAGAGAGAGGCCACCAGCACCGCGAAGCCCTGTATCTGGGGGAAAATGGGATGCCTCTGGGTGCCGTGGGAGGCCTTGGAACAGGGACAGTCCTGGGACACCCCCACCTCTGCCCACCAGCCCTGCACAGCCACTGCTGGGCACCAGGCCCAAAATCCAGCTGAAGCAGCAGCGAGGCCCCTGCGCTCTGCGGGGTGGGATGCTGGGACGGTGAGGGTGCTGCGGGTACCCCATGGCCAGCAGACACCAGGTGCCTGTACCCTGCCCCAGGCCACAGAGCAGTGCCAGACCAGGACCACACTTGCCCATGCAGTGGACCATGACCTGAAACCCCAGGGGAGAAGCTGTGCAGCAGCACCCCCCTCACCCTGTGTCCTCCGTTAGCATGGCTGTGTCACCCTCCCCCAGGCAGCTCGTGCCAAGCCTCAGCAAGACTGGGGGCTCCATTTCCCAAGTACTGCAGGAGCCCCTGCATATAATTCCTTCCTAGGGAAGCTGACACTAAGCAGGCTGAAAGGGGAAACTGAGGCACAGAGTTGGGAGGTGGCACAGCTAGAGCCGCTGCAGCATTTCCTGACAGGAGCTGCCTTTGCAGCTCTCCTGTGCACACAGGGGACGTGGTATGGTCAGCTTTGGGACGGGGCCACGCTGGAGGAGCTGGTCTCCAGGGGTGGATGCTCAGTGCCAGCCCAGGTGAGGAGGGCACCAGGTTCTGCAGACATGGTGCACTGGGTGCTCTGCACCCTCTCAGCTCACCAGCTTCCGTGCAGGATGTGTCCCTGGAGCAGAGATGGGTTCAGAAGCGTGGGGAGCGTCCTCAGGTGGAGAGGAGATGCTCCAGGAGGTCTTAGGGACCCCAAATCCAACCCACCAGCAGAGTCAAACCCACCCTGAGCCAAGCAGCAGCTGCTGCAGCTCGAGTTGGGGAACGAACAAGAGAAGGAAACCCAAAAAGCTGAACACCCACATCCCAACATCAGCAGGTGCCACCTCAGTACCAACCCCTCTGATTCATGAGTGCCCCAGCCCTGCTCAGCAGGGCCAGGCAGAGCCACCTCATCTCAGCACCTTCCCCCTGCTGCTCCCATTCCTCAGTAGAGCACCCTCAGCACTACAGGGCTTCATGCTCTCCATGCAACCCAGCCAGGGCCAAAAGTGAAAGTTATGATAGGGAGAGTCCAGCTGAGATCTCTGTCCAGCTACAACCCTGCTGCAGCCCTTGGAGCAGAGCTGATGAGTGAGGGGTTCCAGCAGCAGGCTCCTCCCCTTGGCTTTTCCCATCTAACACGACCCTGAGCATCAACTGAAACTTGAAATGCTCTGAGAAAAGAGTGGATAGTGATGCCCTCTTCCATATTCTGTAAAAACTGTAGTTCAGGTGATGGAGACTTACTAGCAGAGTCACAGCCATGCCTGCATGGCAGGATGCCACCACGCTCTGGGACATGGCTGCCTCATGTCTCTGAGCCCAAGGAGTGGAAATATTCCTGATCCAGCTCACTGGTGAGATGTTCCTGGCCATAAACATTGAAGGAGAAGTCTATCAAGGAAGCAAATGTGGATGCAATGACCTCTTAGCCTGCATTTGACATGGCCACCCCCTTCTGAAGGTCTCACCACCCCGGTTACAGCGCTGGGGTGCGGGGGGATGGAGCTGGCTGTACCAGAGCATCCTCCTCCCCCTGCTCCCAGCGGTTTGCTCCCTCAGTTTGCTCAGCTGCACAAATACTCCTCGGCAAAGCCCCGTGGCAGAGATGTGAGCCCAGAGCACAACCAGATCCTAGTGCTTTTTGGTGGGGGGGTGTTTTCCACCACAGCATCCCAAAGCACCCGGCCCTCAGCGGGGACACCCCAACCCCCCCCGCCCCTCCGCAGGCTCCTCGGGCTGGGAGCGACCGGCCGCTTCCCTGGGGAAAGCGCAACCCTCCTGCGCTTCCCGGACCGGCGGGGGAAGGGGAAGGACGGGGGGGTAGGGGTTTTGGGGGGGTGTGGGAGGAGGCGGCGGGAGCTACTTGTTGCAGGGCTGGGAGCAGGTGGCGGGCGGCTGCTCCGTGTCCCTCGCAGCTCGGCAGAGCGTGTCAGCGCTCAGCAGCTTTGCAGCTCAGCCCAGCCCCTCGGTGCAGCTGATGCTCTGGCTGAGCAGAGAGTTTTCACAGCTAAACACCTTCTTTGTCTTGTGTTTTTCGTGGGGTTTTTTTTGAAGTCGCTGCTTTGTTTTGCTTTGTGTCGGTAACTCCTTCGTGCTGGGGGTGGCGAGGCTGGGCTGGGGCTGCGCCTGCAGCGCCACGGGCAGCGGGGCACTCCCCCCGCCACGCTTCGCTAGCGCCCCCCGCGCTTTGGGGGTGCCGGCAGCTGGAGCGTGGGGTGCTGAGCGGCGTGCCCGAGGTGGTGCTGTGCCAGACCCCGTCCTGCTGCGCTTGCAGTTCCGAAACGAGCTTTAAGCCCCACAACAGCCACATGTCGGTAACGGAAATTAAAGGCCTCTTGATTCTGACATGATAGAACGATTAAAGCCACATTTCTTGGCCCGGGTACCTGACTCGAAATGCAGATATGAGGCTCAGATCCCCAAAGGGATCCAGATTTCTAATCCCAATTTATGCAGCTAAATTCCTATTGATTTCCCCCAGGTAGGGCTCTAAATACCTTTGCGGGCTGAGGTCCAGAGCGGAGGTGTCTTGGCTTAGAAGGGAGACCCAGCCCTGACAGCCTGGCCCCAGCATTTCAGCAGGGTGAGGTGCTCGCCTGCGTGCTCCCTGTGTGCTCGATGGAGGGATGCACGTGGGAGTCTGTGTCTCCCCTCGGTCTCCCACTCTCACTGAGATGCAAAATGAAGGTGTGGGTCCACACGTCAAACCCTAAATCCACGAGCCCATTGCTGGCAGGAGCAGGGCTGAGAAAAATGGGAGCAGGGCTCTGGCCAGGGTCCCAGGTACCCCAGAGCCAGCCAGTTCCGATCAGCGGGGTTGTTTTGATTTCTTCTCATGCAAGAAGACCACGGAGACAAACAGCTTGGACCTCCTCTCCTTTTTCCCTCCCTCCCCAGTGTTAGCAGCCAGAAATCCTCCATCAGGCACTGCTCCTGGGCTGCAGCATCCCTGCATGGAGCTGGCACGGGAGTTGCCCCTGCGAGGGGGCTGCAGGAGGAGCGGGGGTGATGGCAGGGGGACACAGCACCATCCGGGTCCCCTCTGTCTCTGGGTAAATCTGTGCTGGGAAAGGCTGTCTCTGGTGCAGAGCAGCTAAGCCTCTCCTCTGCAGCCTGTGCTCCAGCTGGGGGGGGGGGCTCTGCCCCCACCTGAGGGACGTGACTTTTGGCTCAGCCCTGCAAGACCCAAGAGTGCCTGTGGGAGGAAGGTGAACCCCTCGTGGCAGCATTTTTGTGCCCTCTGGCATCACAGTGATGCTGAAGGCCGACCCGACCCAAGCCAGCCCCTTGCTGGGAGCGGAGAGTCCCGGTGCCCTGCTGCAGCCCGTGCCCAGACCCCCAGCCGAGCCAGCAGTGCTCCCAGGCAGAGTCCAGTGTGGGTGCTGTCTGTGTCAAGAGGTTTCCTGAGCCCATCCAGGCACAGCAAACTATTCCAGGTGCTCCAAAGAACAGCTACAGCCTGCAGAGCTGTGGGATGAACGTGTTCAACAACCCCAGCTCCACAGGTCTGCAGAGCCTCAGGCTGCCCCATCCCCACGGGGCCCTGGGCTCCTCCAGACCATTCGGGGGGCAGAAATAAACCTCCATCCCCCTTCACAGGCAGGAAGCAGACAGGTCAGCTCAGGAAGAACACATGGAACAGAAGGGGTGCACGTGGGGCCACCCAGCCTTTAGGGAGGGCAGGGACAGAAGCATCAGTGTCCCTGCTCTGTGGCTGAGCATGGGCTCACTTGGGTGCCTCATGTGCCCAAACTGGACATGAAAACGTTTCCATAAGCCATCTCAAAACATCCCAGAGGCAGCTGGGAGCCATGTCCCCGGGCGATGCAGGGGATGAAATGCAATCCAGCACTGCCCAGCACTGGAACAGGAGATGATGACCCCACGACAGGGTTGCCCCGCAGCAGTTATGACAGGCTCTTGGACTCCTGAACATTTCCCCAGATGCCCATGAAATCCTGCTTTGTTTCCCACAGCACTGAAGCTGCCCCTTGCTTCCATCCCAAAATAATTATTTTAATCCCCTCCATCAGTCTCAGCGAAGGACTTGGAGTCACTCTGGGTGAGCTCACAGCCCCTGGCCATGGCTGACCATGCATCCCAAGAGAGGGACAGTTCTGGAGCAGCCCTCTCCTTGTGCAGGGAGCATGGGTGGGCTTCTCCCCATGGGATGGGTGGCAGGGGGTTGCAATGCAGCTAGCTCACAGAGTGCGTGTTGACTGGGAGGGATTGATGAGCGATTTAATTTGGGCTGGGCTCCAGTGGGAGTCTTTGTCTCCGAGCAGGCCTCTTTAATATTAATTAACATTATTAACCCTCCCAGGTTACTCAGTTGAGCAGTGGGATCGCTTCTCCTGCACACCCCCTTCCCCACTCTGGTGGCTGAGCTGGGCAGGGGAGCCTGGTACGACTGAGCCGGCTCCTCCTCGCTCCCCCACACCTGGCAGTGACCCAGCTATTGTGCATGATGCTCTTTGCAAATATAACATGCAAAGTAGCACTCTTCGTTTTGGGGCTGGCTGCAGGACAGCGGGTGCCTCTGGCTGGGTGGCCTTAGCAATCTCTCCAGCATGGCTGGGAGCTACAATGGGGGGGGGCGGGCACTAAATTCACAAGCTTGGACCTGGGCTGGGCTGGGACTGAGCTGTGATCTGCAAAATGGTTCCCAGGCTTGAAAGGGTCCCCTTCGCCGCCCGTGGGTGGGGGTCCTGAGGGCCTGGGTCAGCTCCCAGAGACTCTGTGTAAAGTCCTGGTGCAACGCAAGCCTCCGGCACAGGGCTGCATCTGACCACTTTGGCCACCCCCTAAAGCTGGCCCAGGGAGGTCGGCCGTGGAGCAGCAGCCCCCACAGCATGCTGTGGGAAAAGGAGCTGCCAGGGTTTGTCCCATCACCTGAGACCAGCTCCCGGGGCAGCCCTGGACAGGGTCGGTGACCAGCACGGGCACAGGCACCTGAGCATCCTCTGCCTCCGAAGCAGCCTCACGGGCACAGGCGTGCGTGGGGCATGGGGTGGTCCTGCGACTGCAGCCAGGGTGCTGGGGGGCTCTGTCAGGGTGCTGGGGGGCTGTGCCAGGGCAGGGGAAGCATGGCAAGTTATTGTCACGGTTTTTTTTGGTACTCTGTAGCATAACGCTACCGAACCCCCGCCAATAGACAGAGCCAGGACAGCCCCGGGGCCCCCTGAGACCCCTTGGCAGAAGCATCCCGTCTCTCGCCCGCAGCCCCGCCTGCGCACCGCATCCTGGGCCAACGACACCTTGCGAGGGCTCCTCACAGGAGCCGCGGTCCGGAGACATCCTCGGGCAGAGGCTGCTCCGCGCCCGGACCGGGACCTGCCGGGGCGGGGAGGGTGGGGAAGGGGCCTCACCCACGCGTGCCCCAGGCCGGGCAGCCCCCTGCGAAGGGGGAAGCAGCGCCGCAGCCCCGCAGGCATCTCCGGCGAGGATAACTGCCATTAACCTCTCCCTTGGAACAAGAAGGTGCAAATGAGCCCACAGTAGCCTCTTTTCTTCTGGCTGAACAAGATTGATTGAAAAACAAATTGGCGCAAATAAAGCATGTAATTAGATTAAAGCCTCTCGCCTGGAGCGGGTGGAAAGCGGCGGCCGGGCGATTCCCCAGCCCCGCGGCCCCCTCCGCACCCCCGCACGGCTCGGGGGGCGGCCGGCACCCCGCAGGATGCGGCCAGGGCTCCCAGCACCTCCGGGGAGCTGCTCTCGCCGGGGCCGGTCGTGCTCGGTTCCCCCCCAGCTGAGGACCCGGGGACCCGCTGCAGCTTCGGGCAGCTGCTCCGGGCAGGGGGGCCAGACCGAGCCGCAGCCGGAGCATCAGCCCCAGCCCCAGTATCAGCCCCACCATCAGCCCCAGCCCCAGCTCCGCCTGGGGAGCGCTGCCTGTTGCGTTCCCAGGGCAAAGCACACACACACGCGGCTGGACCCCCTGACGCAGGTCAGGGGCAGTTTGGTTCCCACTTCTTTAGCTGCCTGCTGACCGCTTTGGGATGGGGGAACGCAGCTGAGCAGTTTTTGGGACATGGGTGGGTGGCCACAGCAGCCATGGCCTCAGGAGCATCCCAGGTTGTCCTGGACACATAGGGAGCGCGCAGGCGGGCTAGGGGCACAGCGTGGGGACAGCCCAGCTCTGGCAGACGCTAAAGCGCTGGAAAATGCCCGGCGAACAGAGATTTATGGCGCACCCACCCCTGCTCTGCAGCCCCCTTGCCCCTGTGCCGGGGGCAGCCGGCAGCACGTTTCCCACCCCCTCGCTGAGCCCCAGGGGACGCGGGGCGTGCGGGGCGCCTGGTCCCCTCCCGGCTGTGGACACATCCCCAGCCGCCAACCGCTGGCAGACCCCAGCGCTGCCGCTCCCAGAGCCCACGGGGACGCGGCTGCAGCCGACGTGATTAAATACGTTCATAGGAAACCATCTGTCTTCGGGAGCGTTGGCCACCCTATAAATCCCTGGGCTGACAGCAGCTCCCCGGCCCAGCCAGCGCTGTGCGACACGGGGCAGGATATAACCAGAGCCGGGGCGAGGGGGACTGCCCGCGCCGGGGACCGGCCGCGGGGAGCTGGTGCCGGGGGCAAGTGCTTTGCTTTGCCAAGCATCTGGAAATGTCCCAGGAGGGGGAGCGAATCTGTTCGTTTCGCGCCAAGGGCAGCAGCATCATGTTTTTAAGATGGGTTTGACAGCGATGCTGGGCTTGCCAGTCCTTGCACGGAGGCTCGTGGCTTGGCTGAGGCGCCCAGGACTTGTGGGGACCCAGGTCCCCCCAGAGTCAGAAGAACAGTCCCTGAGGTGGCAACATCCCAGAGCTGGGATGGAGGGATGCAGGGGTGGAGGGTTGTGGGAGTACAGGGATGGAGGGATGCAGGGATGTGGGGATGCAGGAAGCCCTGCGATGGGATTGTAAGACCATGATGCAGTTGTGTGTGAAGCTTATCTGCATTTCAGCAGAGGTTTTGTTGGGTTTTTTGTTGAGTTGGGTTTTTTTTTTCCACAGACTTTCTGAAATATTCTAAACTGACCAGAAGTTTCTTCACTGGAGTCCCCTCAGCCCTATTGTGCTCACAGCCATTCACTGTGCATCAGCATGAGAAACCTCTTTTCAGGAGAGAGCTGGATGCTGTGGCCAATCAATCAGTCAATCAATCACACAGTCAATCCATCACCTTGCTTACAGCCTGAGACAAGCCAGAGAAAGCCCATGCAGGGCTGAATGAATTGCTCATTTGGCTGGGTTCAAAGCTGGAGACCCCCAGACTGAGCCCAGACTTACACCAGGGTGATTGAAATAAGAATTTCACCTCCTGATTGTACCACAGACAACTGTGGAGACCTTTATCCCCAGTCTGCGGGATGCTCCCAGCTCTCAGACCTCAGGCTCGCTGTTAGTGCTTCCTTGAGTGAAGAGCTGTGATTTTTCTGTCCATCAGTGCAAAGTGCCCCTTGGCCATGCCCCACACTCGGCTCCAAGAGCATCCTCTCCAAGACAGAGCAGGCACAGGCTGTGCCCACAGCCTGGCAGCTCCTGGCAGCCCGGTCAGCAGCCGGGACCCCTTTGGGCAGGGGGGACCCCTTTGGGAAGGGGGGGAGCGCTGCTGAGCCCTGCTTCAAATGTGGAAAAACCTGAGGCTGGATGGTGCTCTGCCTGCAGCTCTACAGAGCTCAAACCATTTCCTGTGCTGGTCTGGAGACAAATCCAGTTTGAAGTCAGACAGCTCCTCAGGCTTCTCCTTCTCCATACACAATGTCCATGCGATGCCTTGATTGTTCCTGCCATGTCAAGCTTCCAAGGTGCTACAGAAGTAGGTTTCCTGGTGTATTTCTTTCGGTTTCCTCTGATATCAGAGATCTGCCCAAGGCTCAGCCTCCACAAGAGCCTGTGCTCCTGGAAAGCATCCCTCCCTCCATGGGGCAGGGTGCCTGTGGCAATGCAGCACCCCGGGGAGCAGAGCATCCATCCAGGCCCTGGGGATGGGCAGGAGCCCGGGGGGAGGGCGGGTGGCTGTGCCAAGCCCAGCAGCTGAGGCTCACAGCCAGCCAGCCAGAGGAGCCGAGCAGAGACCTGGACCTGGGTGCTTGGGGCTGCCCATCTGTGAGCAGGGGGGGCTGCCAGGGAGCAGCCCAACGCCCCGTGCTGACCCCAGGCTCTGGGCAGTGCCACGGCCGGCCCCACGCTGTCCGTTTCCAAGCACCCTGCGCAGATGCTGTGGAGGCAGCTGGCACCCCACATCATGCTGACTCCTTGTTTCCAGCTGCTGCAGCTCATTAAAAGGAGCTACAGTACATTTAATCCTTTCCTAATGTCACTTTTCCGTTGGAGCTGCTGCTGCTGTGATGATCACAGGGTTTATGTGATCATGAGGAGGGGGACGGTGGTGCACAGCCTCTGCTTGGGAGTGGAGATGCAGAGCCAAAAACACACCTGTGGTGGGAGGAACTGGTTTAACTCATCTTCTAAGGGCTCCTGGCAAAGTTTAGCTGGGCTGATGTGAATACCAGAGGCAGCAGATCTGAGGGACCCTGCAGGTCCCTCTTCCCCCATGTCCACCTATTTAGGACAGCTTTGAGCCACCCTCTGAGATCTGTGCTTTGCCCTGCTGCTGTGGGATGGACAACTCCTGTGGTCACCCCAGGGGTGATGGTGTCTCCCTGGGAGCAGGGCACTCTCTGTGAGTGACTCCATCTACTCATTTCACCTTGGCATGGGCAGGCAAAAATTAAAGCCTGTGGCCTTCAGGTGAAAGGAAACCCACCTTTTTCAGGGCAGGACTGCTCTGACTGCCAGCAAGCAGTGCTGGGACAGGAGCACCAGCGCAGCAGGGGGACAGATTGTCCCCACTCTTGGCTCTTGGTGAAGGGCTCTGGCTAAAATCTAGAGATCCTGGGAAGGACACGCAGCCTCCAACTCTGCCAGGGGATGGGAAGGCATCAGAGTGGCTCCCAAATCTGGGATGTAGGTACGGGGCGGTGGAGGGAAAGAGGTGCCCAAAGAGCACACGTGTGGTGCACAGAGAAGGAGTGGGTCCATGGGGCAGTGGCCTGTCCCAAACGCTCCTGACAATGTGTGTCATGGCAATGGGCACTGTGACAGCACCAGCAGTCACCCAGCCATACAGCTGGGCAGAGAGATCTGCCCCAGGTTTTCAAGTGAATGTTTTCTGCTGGTTCCTACAAAGTTCCTGTTGTCCCAGACTGAAGCCATGACCTCTGCGTGTGTTTGTTCCCAGTGAGACACAGAAGTGGGAACAGGCTTGAAAGGCTCAGACAGCCCATCGGATGGGGGATTATTGTTTGGTTTCAGGATTTTGTTTTGTTTTGTTTTTCCTTGAGACTCTTCCAGATTGTTCCAGACCAGAGACCTGACTGGCCATGTCCCTTCGCCAGGCTGCTTCTGGAAGGTATGAATCATCCTTGCATTCCGCAGCATGCATCCACCTCTGTGCTGGGCTGCAACCTGCAGCCAAGCTGCTTTGGGTCCACGCACATCCCAGCATCCCAGGGTGTTTTTTCCCTTTCCCACACTTACATCCTTTCCCTTCCTCACCAGCCCAGGCGGCATCTTGAGCCCAAACAGCTTTGGGAAACTCCAGATCTGGTTTTGAAACTGTGGAAGGCAATTTCCAGGGGGAAACCATGCCAAGCTGTGTCAGTCCAATCACCTGGTTCTGCTTAAGCCACGAGCTGAAATCATCCACCTAAGATAATCATTTCCAAGCCAATCTGGAGTTGATTCAGATAAGACAAGGACTGACTGGCAGGTTTGTAAACCTTCCCCCCACACACACTGTTGTTGTTTGCCCTTTCCCTGTGGTCCCTCCTGCATCTCAGAACAGGACCAGAAAGGGATGGGGTGGCAGAAAGAGCTTTCCTTGCCTGGCCATGAAAATAAGACGCACCCCTCCTCACCCTCGATCTCCCAGCATGGCAGAGCATGAATGCATTTCATCCAAACAATTCAGTTTTGGACCGTTTCCCCAAATTGATTGGGACCTCTGTGAGCCAGGCGGGGCCCCCCCGCCAAAGCTGACATTGTTCCACCCCTTGCACCCAGGCCAGCTTTAGCCCATGCTCTTTTGAAATGCACCCCTGGTTGACTCAGAGTGCTGGTCACGGCTCTTGGCAAGGAAGATGTTTTCTGTCCCACACAGCTATGAGTGAAGGAACTCAAGCAGCATCTCTCCCAGAACTGGCTGCACCCGAAGGCTCCCATCAATTTCTTTCTCCATTTGCTCCCATATCACCGTATCACAGGAGCTCTGCCTCCAGATGTACCAGTGTAAGGGTTTGCCAAGAAAACATAAGATCCCTTTGCTGAAGGGAGGTCTCTAACCCTGCTGAGATGTTCTCAGTTACGTGTTTTAGGCAAACAACAATTGGGTGGATGCCTACGTAAGACCTTCTGACCACAACAAGGATGCAGAGTTACGGGTCTCGCTCTTTGCCCAGTGGGGCTGTTTGCTGTGGGGTCTGTGGGGACTGGAGGCAGCATCCCTGCCAGCAGCAACAGGGTGAGATGCCCCCTTCATAGAGAAGCTGGAAGTGTTGCAGACCCCTATCCAAACCCTTGGTGAAAGGTGAGTGGCACGTGGTGACCAAGGTGCTTCTGGTGCCTCTGTCTGTCCCTACTGTCACTCAGCAGGGCAGATGCACAGGCGGCAGGGAGCACCCAGCTCTCCCCTGCACAGGGACCTGCTCTTCACCAACACCTCCGCATGTGGTGCCTAAAATAGGCTGCACGCCCCTTTGTCCTGCTCAAGGGTCCCATGCAGGCTCTGTGCTCTTACTGTGCACATCCTGGTCCTGCTGGCTAGCCAGCTGAGGGGCCATGGGGGCAAATAGCCCAGCACTGGCCCCAGCCCAGCCGGCATGGTGCCTGGCACTGATGCGGTGGCCGTGACTCGTAGCCAGGGGCTGCTGCAGGTCACACTGCCACAGCACATCAGTTCAGGGCAGGCACTGAGGAGGGCTGTGGCCAATCGAGGTGGCACATGGAATTTGGGATGGCCAAATGCAGCTGGCCAGCTGGCGTTTTCCCAGGACAGTGCAAGGGATTCATGGAAAGATGCTGTTTCCCTGGCTGGGTTGCACTGGTCTCCTTTCAGATAGCTGCCCTGTGCCTGTGGATTTACCACCTCTGGGAAAATCTTTCTTCCCCACAGCCCCAGACACCCCTCTGTCCCTTGGGACGCCGCGCGCTTGTTCCAAACCCTTGGGCACTTTGGGCATGAAGAGACCCCACTTGTGCCAGCGCAGGTGACAGAGTTAACAGCAGTTAAATGTGTTCTTCATCCCATGCAGGCAATCCCTCAAAAGACATTTACCATCAGGATGGTTTAAAAGCAGAGGCCACGTACCTGCGGGCTCTTCAGTGCTGCTGGCTGCTGTGGTGGGGGGAGCGGCGGGGATCTCTGCGCAGGACAGCGGAAAGTAGGCAGGAGAGGAGAGGAGACAGAAGGAGGAGGTGTTATTCCAGATCCCAAAGAGCCTGGCCCCCGCACACACCACAGTTTCCCTTCCCAACCACAGCTAGGAGCAAGGGGTGTTTCCCAAGCATGTCCTCCAGCAAGGAGCCTTGTGAGAGCCCCAGAAACCGGCTCACCAGGACCACACTCTCTGGGGAACTGGACCTCACTGGAGGATGTGGGAAAGGGTTTTCTAAACAAAAAATTTGGGCTTGTGGCTAAAATATAGTAGCAGCATGGCTGGGTGATTCCAGGTTGCTCCAGCTGGCAGGCCACAGGTAACTGGTACAGTGCAGCAGCCAGCAACTGCTGTGGTGCCCAGGCACAACCTGCCACAATTCCAAGGTCCTAGCTCATTCCCCAGCCTGGGGATGCTCTTGCAGGGACTCGGGGGGAGCACAAGCCAGGCAGGGCGGTGTGGCAGTGCCCAGCCCAGCGGGCACGGGCGCTGTGGTATTGCATCTCTCTGCTGGGATGCAAGTGTTATCTCACACGTCTCAAGGCAATGCAGGCACAGCTGGTGCAATGGCCCTGGTTTTGATTTGGGGCTGGCTTTGTGTGCATAGCTGAAACCACATCATGCTCTGGATCTTGGTACCCAGCCTGGCTGTGTGTGATGTTGAAGAGGACGGGCTGCAGATGGAGCACGTTACACAGGCCCATCTTTGGCCAGGTGCACATGTGCAGCTCTCCTGACGGCATCGCTTGCACAGTCAGGGCACGGTGCTGCAGTTCCTGCACGTCTGGGAGTCCTGGTGAGGGATCACCCTGCCAGTCTGCTTCTAAAGAGAAATTTAGGCACAAGCTGGGGGTCAGGATCTACCTCCTCCTGCTTTCGCTCTCGGGAACCTGCTCGGCTTCAGAGAGAGGTCTTGTTGGGGGTCTGTCTGCACAGCAGCAATGGCAGCAATGGCAGCGATGGCAGCTCACAGGGTGCAGCCCAGCTGCAGTCAGGCTTTCTGAGCCATTCGCCCTCATGCAACCAAACACAGGCATGAGTGTGTGAAACACAGGGTGCGTGAAGGGCCAGCTCAGCCGTGCCAATGCTGGTGGAGGCTGGGTGCTCACACCTGCCAGCATGGCTGCCGTGCAGACAGGTCCCACTGGAGACTTGCTTGTTCCCCAGGACAAAACATAAATCAGAGAATAACTGTGCTCCTGCAGCCGAGGTGGACAGACCCTGGGAGCTGCTGTGTATGGCACCAGCCCCATGCCAGGTGGGAGCGCAGCATGGGTAGGGGTGGAGAGGAGTGACCTCCACTACACGTGTATTGCGTATGTGTGAACTACACCCGCACACATAGGATATGCTGACTGGTGTTTTTCAAGAGTGAAAATGTGCTGGTTTGGGTTTTTCTAGGATGAGAGGATTGTGAGTTGCTCATATCCTCACGTTAATTGCTTTAGCATCGTACGTGCAACTGTGCAGCAGCTTGTGGCCAGGCCTGAGTGCTCCGTGAAAAATGTTTCAACCAGAAGCTCTGGCACCTTGGAAAGGATGTTTTGCTGTGACATAGCAGTCAGGGGCTCTCTGGGGTGCTGGGACAGTGGCTGGGTTGCAGGGCTAGGCCAGGGCAGCCCGGAGCACACCAGTTTGGCCACTGGTGTGAGCACAGCCTGGCTCCAAGCGCCGGGTTGGGCCATGTTGAAATTCCGTGTCTGTCTTTATTTAGTGGGGTGAATCCCAAGGGAGGTGATGCAAGGAACAATTTACCCTCTGATTTACCATGGCCCTGGGGAATGATTAATGACAAACCTTTGTGCATACTTGCTGCAGAGCATACCGGAGCCCTGACTGTAGCATCCTGGGGAAACAAGCATTTGGTCCCAGCTCTTGCCTTCCCATTGCGACATGGGGAAGAATGACTCTCAAGTGACCAAAGCCCGCCCTGGAATGTTTTCTGCAGCAGGAGAAGGTGGAGAAAGGGTATCTGACCCGTGATTTGGCAATGGCCATCCTGATGGGCAGATACTGTGAGGGGACAGCGCGGGAGCAGACTGCGGCTTCCTGACCAGCTTAATACTTTCAGCCTTCACTTTTCCCTCTGAGCTTTTCTTCCTCTTTTAGAAGCAGGGAGTCAGCCCGAGGGGAGCAGCCCCTCCATCCCAGCCCAGCCCAGCCACCAGGATTTGGATGCTTTGTTTTGTTTGGGCAGGGGGAGATGGACTTATGGCGTGATCCAACAGCAGCCAAAGCAACAGGCAGCAGAGAGCAGCTCGACCGTGCCTTCCTGGGCAGTGAGGGCTCAGCAGGGGCTGAGGGGGGGTTGGTCTGGGTGTTTGCAGGGTGAATGCTGCAGCCAGGAGACTTTGGGAGCTCTGCCTGGTGCTTGCTGCTGTTGGTTTACGAGCAGAGGGCGAGAGCAGACTCGGGAAGGCCAGTTAAAAACCAAGCCCAAGGTTTGGGCCACACAGCCTGGCCAGAGGCTCCTGTGGGGTTCTAAAGGTTAATATCTCTAATCTACAGAGATCGAGAGCGCGATCCACCTACTTATGCAGGGGGCGATGGGCGACCGGCTTTGCTGGTAGCCTTTGGCGCATCGATTGCAGGTGATGCCGGTGACGCCGTCTTTGCAGGGACATTGGCCCGTGGTTTGGTTGCAGGTTTGGCCAGCAGCTCCCACGGGATGGCAATCGCACTCTGTGGGGGGAACACACAACAAGAGGGTCAGGGGGAGAGCAGCGCAGGCGCAGGAGGTGTGGCGGCGGCGGGGAGCACAGTGGGCACTGTGGGCACCACTCCACCTTCTCTGCAGCCGGTGCTGGATCGCCAGCAAACGTCCCGTCCAGCCAGCGACCTCACTGGAACAGAGGTGGCATTTGGCAGAGGGGTGCACGCAGCCATTGTTTGGGCTGGACGGGACTGCATTACTGGAGAGTGGATGGCCCAGGCATAGCCGGTCCTGCTGCATCCAGGATGCCTTGCCCAGGGCAGTGAGTGCTCTGCAGAAGCAGGGAGTCAGTGTGGGGTGTCCCTGCTCAGGCATACCCACCCATGGACACTGCAACTGCCTCGGCCCGTGGGAGCCAGGATCAAGTTTGCAGGACTCAGAGCAGCAGGGAACAGGCAAGGCAGCACCACTGGAGTGATGCTGGGAGCCTCAGCACCCGCTGTCCCCACCCCAGCCAGCTTCAACCCTCCCTGGGCTCCCCAGAGCAGTGGCAGAGCTGTAAGGAAGAGGTGAAAAATCAAGGAGCATTTCATCACGCCTTCAGCACACAGGATCTCAGGCAGGAAGCAACTCCTTTCAGAGACGTTGGGAATTCATTTCACGTACACTAGGAAAAAACAAGTGGACCCACAACACCCTCCTTTCAGTGCTTCTGCTCGAGCCCTTCCCTGCTGAGCAGCATCCCTGGCAGCTGGCACAGCGGGCGCAGGAAGGAAATGCCCTTGTGGGATGCAGGCGGGCTGGAGGACCTGCTGTTCCTGGCCAGATGGATGGAGGCTTGACAGCAGAGCTGGGCAGATGTGAAGGGTTTGGCAGGGGATGTAAATACTGCACTTGAAATCATTCACCATCTCATTTCCCACAGTGGGACTTACCGGCGCAGCTGTTTGCTACAAAAAAAAAGGGGGGGGGAGGGGGGGCAAAGCACGGGGACTTGTTATCATCACTGCTCCAAAAGGATTACGGCCTCACACATTTGTTAACAGCCCTGATTGCTAAGAGCAGCAAGTGCCGTGCCAGACTGTGGTCTGCCCCTGCTGAGCGGTGGCAGGGAAAGGCAGGAAAGCTTCCCTGTTCTTGTGCAGCATCCTTGGGAAGGAGCCAGCCTAAGCCCTCCCTGGGGAGCACCCACCCTGCACTCCTTCTGCCCCCAGGAAAGCTGCCTGCCAGAAAGAGGGTTTGGGGGAAAACTTGTCCCCCGATGCTCACTGGTCAGGACCAGTGTGAGCATGTCCGTGGGCTCCAGTGACCAGGCTCAGCATTCAGTAACCCCAGATCCCCCAAACTGAGCGCATCAGGGTTTGTGCTGGACCCTACAATGCTTCTTGGTTTGTCTTGCATACCCCCAGGTCTGAGATGCCCTTAAATCCACTTCCCTTGGGGACAGCAGCTCACATCCCACGTCCATTTGCATTGGGTGTCCAAGTTTGGGTGTTTGGCTGACGACTCCCTCCAACCTACCCCAGCACCACCCCAATCTCTGCACCAGCAGCCCCCAGTTTGGCTTTTGGNAATACTTTCAGCCTTCACTTTTCCCTCTGAGCTTTTCTTCCTCTTTTAGAAGCAGGGAGTCAGCCCGAGGGGAGCAGCCCCTCCATCCCAGCCCAGCCCAGCCACCAGGATTTGGATGCTTTGTTTTGTTTGGGCAGGGGGAGATGGACTTATGGCGTGATCCAACAGCAGCCAAAGCAACAGGCAGCAGAGAGCAGCTCGACCGTGCCTTCCTGGGCAGTGAGGGCTCAGCAGGGGCTGAGGGGGGGTTGGTCTGGGTGTTTGCAGGGTGAATGCTGCAGCCAGGAGACTTTGGGAGCTCTGCCTGGTGCTTGCTGCTGTTGGTTTACGAGCAGAGGGCGAGAGCAGACTCGGGAAGGCCAGTTAAAAACCAAGCCCAAGGTTTGGGCCACACAGCCTGGCCAGAGGCTCCTGTGGGGTTCTAAAGGTTAATATCTCTAATCTACAGAGATCGAGAGCGCGATCCACCTACTTATGCAGGGGGCGATGGGCGACCGGCTTTGCTGGTAGCCTTTGGCGCATCGATTGCAGGTGATGCCGGTGACGCCGTCTTTGCAGGGACATTGGCCCGTGGTTTGGTTGCAGGTTTGGCCAGCAGCTCCCACGGGATGGCAATCGCACTCTGTGGGGGGAACACACAACAAGAGGGTCAGGGGGAGAGCAGCGCAGGCGCAGGAGGTGTGGCGGCGGCGGGGAGCACAGTGGGCACTGTGGGCACCACTCCACCTTCTCTGCAGCCGGTGCTGGATCGCCAGCAAACGTCCCGTCCAGCCAGCGACCTCACTGGAACAGAGGTGGCATTTGGCAGAGGGGTGCACGCAGCCATTGTTTGGGCTGGACGGGACTGCATTACTGGAGAGTGGATGGCCCAGGCATAGCCGGTCCTGCTGCATCCAGGATGCCTTGCCCAGGGCAGTGAGTGCTCTGCAGAAGCAGGGAGTCAGTGTGGGGTGTCCCTGCTCAGGCATACCCACCCATGGACACTGCAACTGCCTCGTCCCGTGGGAGCCAGGATCAAGTTTGCAGGACTCAGAGCAGCAGGGAACAGGCAAGGCAGCACCACTGGAGTGATGCTGGGAGCCTCAGCACCCGCTGTCCCCACCCCAGCCAGCTTCAACCCTCCCTGGGCTCCCCAGAGCAGTGGCAGAGCTGTAAGGAAGAGGTGAAAAATCAAGGAGCATTTCATCACGCCTTCAGCACACAGGATCTCAGGCAGGAAGCAACTCCTTTCAGAGACGTTGGGAATTCATTTCACGTACACTAGGAAAAAACAAGTGGACCCACAACACCCTCCTTTCAGTGCTTCTGCTCGAGCCCTTCCCTGCTGAGCAGCATCCCTGGCAGCTGGCACAGCGGGCGCAGGAAGGAAATGCCCTTGTGGGATGCAGGCGGGCTGGAGGACCTGCTGTTCCTGGCCAGATGGATGGAGGCTTGACAGCAGAGCTGGGCAGATGTGAAGGGTTTGGCAGGGGATGTAAATACTGCACTTGAAATCATTCACCATCTCATTTCCCACAGTGGGACTTACCGGCGCAGCTGTTTGCTACAAAAAAAAAGGGGGGGGGAGGGGGGGCAAAGCACGGGGACTTGTTATCATCACTGCTCCAAAAGGATTACGGCCTCACACATTTGTTAACAGCCCTGATTGCTAAGAGCAGCAAGTGCCGTGCCAGACTGTGGTCTGCCCCTGCTGAGCGGTGGCAGGGAAAGGCAGGAAAGCTTCCCTGTTCTTGTGCAGCATCCTTGGGAAGGAGCCAGCCTAAGCCCTCCCTGGGGAGCACCCACCCTGCACTCCTTCTGCCCCCAGGAAAGCTGCCTGCCAGAAAGAGGGTTTGGGGGAAAACTTGTCCCCCGATGCTCACTGGTCAGGACCAGTGTGAGCATGTCCGTGGGCTCCAGTGACCAGGCTCAGCATTCAGTAACCCCAGATCCCCCAAACTGAGCGCATCAGGGTTTGTGCTGGACCCTACAATGCTTCTTGGTTTGTCTTGCATACCCCCAGGTCTGAGATGCCCTTAAATCCACTTCCCTTGGGGACAGCAGCTCACATCCCACGTCCATTTGCATTGGGTGTCCAAGTTTGGGTGTTTGGCTGACGACTCCCTCCAACCTACCCCAGCACCACCCCAATCTCTGCACCAGCAGCCCCCAGTTTGGCTTTTGGGGTTACTGGGTCACAGCTCCCAGTCTGATGCCACTCCCAGCAGGGTTTGGATGGTGCCTGGAGCCCCTCTGCACTGGGATGTCCCCGTCTCCCTGCACAGCACACCCCGTCCCTGTGCAGCCCACCCCAGAGCAGCAGCCAACGGCCGCATCCCCCAGCTCCACCAGCACTGGATGGGAGAAGATGATGCCTTGCCAAAACCTGATGGTTTCTCACATGGGAGGGGAAAAAACCCCAACAGCGAAGCTTTTGCTTCTTTTCTCCTCCTTCCCTGAGGCTTCTGATCTGGGGGTTTTATTAAAGCCCCTCTCCCTGCTCTGAGCCACCCCTGGGAACTGGCCGCTTGCAAACCTGCCTGCAGCAGGAGACCTTGCCTTTCCATCAGACCCAGCTTTGATCAGAACAGTTTTAGCATTAAATCTCCACAGCAGAGGGTAGAGTGACGTTTTGGTGGGGAAACCTGCCTGCTGCAGCCCCAAGGGATGGTTTGGATATTGCTGGGAGAAAGGAAATACAAATACATTGGGCAAGAGCCTGAGGAAGGAAGGGAGCGGAAGAGCAGCGAGGCAGGAGTTAATGCAAGAATCAGGGAAGGGTTACACAAGGAGAGGCAAAGGGCAGGAGGATGGGGAGGAACATGCCTCATGTTTCAGGCGTCCCCTTTGGGGCTGTGGGGATGGTTTCAGCATCGCCTGCAAACCCCCATCCTGTGAGTAATCCTCCCCCACGTGAGCGGATCGCAGGGATTTCGGTGGGACTGCTCGGATGAGAGGGGGGAAAGGAAAAAAAAGAGGGGAAAAAAGAGAACAAAGCCTCTGAGATGAGTCAGATTTACAGGGTCAGGCTCTTGGAGGACGGACTCGGAACACGGAGCGCTCCTTTGGACACCACACACATAAAAAGTGACGGTGCTGCCTCCTTCCCTCATGAGGAATGCCTCCACACAGCCTGCCCAAAGCTGCCGTGGTTGTTTTTACAGCTGTTACCTCTCTGGGGGTGTCTGCTCTCTCCCCAGGCCGGGCTCTGCACCACGGGTGTTAGCTGTGTCCCCACAGCCACGTGTGATGTGCCCGAGGGTACAGAGCTGAGGAGTGGTGGAGCCGGGAATCACCAGCCTTTGGTGTGGGATCTCATCGGGAGAGATCCCAAGTGATCCCAAGTGATCACTCCTCGCTCCCTCCATCACACCGCGGGGTAAATCCTCTCCGGGTGCCAGGATGTGCTTCCTGCCACCAGTCCCCGACTCTTCATGGCACCCAGCACCCTGTGAGCCTGGGACGGCTGCCTTGGGAGCAGCACTCGGGCTCCTCCAGTCCCTGACCCCATTTTCACTTTTCCATCTTCCAGAACACTCTCCACATCAGCAGCAGCTCATCCCTCCTGGCGTGGGGAGGCAGGAGGTGGCCTAGGCAGTGTCTGCAGATGTAGGCTTTGCCTTCCCTGTCCAGAGGAACTGAACCAGTGCCAGCAATTAGGGGCAATTAAAGGCAATTTGCAGTTCCCTGGCCAGTGCAAACACTTGCAGCCAGTAATTACAGGCTCTTCTCCTCCCCCAGCCTTGGAGTAGCCGGACTGCCGGTGCTTAACGCTGGTTTTCCCAGAACAGTTCAAGTTCCTCTGGGTCGTAGCCCCAAATTTAGGAAAGACTTCACTAGAGCCGCAGGGGGTGTGATTGGTGCAAGCACCCCCTGGCATCCTCACTGCCTGTCTGTTAGCAGCCTTTTGGTCCACAAAACATGCTTTCACGCCCAGATTTCCCTGGGTGCAGAGGGTTCATCTGTCACCCACCCCGATGCAGATTGTCAGCAGTGCCCTGCACAGAGCAGAGCAGAGACCAGAGCTGGGAAAACCTCCCTGCTCAGGAAAGGAGGGAGATAATGAGGGGAATAACAGCTGATTTGTCCTCTCTATCCTCACGCATTTCTTAAAAGGGTCACCCCGTGGAGGAGGAGGTAGTGGTGCAGTGAGGTGTGAGGGGGGCAAGCAGGAGTGCTGGTGGTGCAAGAGAATGGTGTGTCCTTAGCCTGTTAGTTCACACCACATCGGGTTGGGGACACACACATACACGGAAATAACTGTCAGAATTTACTGTCTGGGAAAATCTATAAGAAAAAATCTTTGAGTATTTGTGGTAGAGGTGACCAGGAATTGCCAGTAGAAAAACAGCAACGACCAAGGAAAAAAGCACCCCCAGAAAGGAAATAAAGTTATTTCCTGGTTAAAAACCTGGCTGTGGAGGAGAAAACAAAGACTTGATAATCTAAAAGGTCCTTTCCAACCAAAATTGTTCTATGATTCTATGAGGAGCAGGAGTATGTGGTGAGAGGCTGTAGTGAGGAATGAGGGTACCACTGGAGATGCCTCTGCCCACAATAGCTGATTTTTCTTGTATAATAACCACAATTTGGAAAACAGGGAGCTATCAGCATCTCTAAGTGGCCACCTTCAGCTTGGCTACTCCAGACATGAGGAGACCACGTAGGTGAGGTGACAGCAGACGAAAACCAGCATGCAGGAGGAAGGGCGATTGGAAGGGGGGAACAGGATGGCTGATAAATGCTGAAGGGTCCCAATTAACTGCAGCCACTCCAGGAAAAGATGCAGGAGTCAATGAAACATCTGGCTGATTGCAACGGAGCTCAGAAGAGCATCAAGATAGTAGGTTGCATTATGAAAGGGGTAGAGAGTAGCACTGAATATCATATCACGGCACTACAGAAATCAATGGCATGTCCTCAGCTGGGAAACTGGAGTGAGAGGCGGGGAGAGGCACCATCGAGGGCGATGGAAAAGATTGGGAATGCCTTGCCAAGAGACGGTGGAGGGATGCCAAGTAATGCACAGCGCCCAGAAGGTCAGACAGGTGCTGCTCTTCACTGGTCCTTAAAGCACAGGAACAAAGGGACATTCAGCACAGTTAAAAGGCAACCTTTTCCAGGGATAAAAGGA
The DNA here is from genome assembly GCA_013400835.1 of Zapornia atra. Lineage (NCBI taxonomy): Eukaryota > Metazoa > Chordata > Aves > Gruiformes > Rallidae > Zapornia > Zapornia atra. The sequence continues at coordinate 776,870 of VZTU01024773.1, read as the reverse complement.
AAGGCTGCTTTGCGCCGCACGTAATTAACTCGTAGAACTCATGCTACGAGATACCATGGCAAAGGCCCAACAGGATTAGATAGGCCTCTGAATGAGAACATCTGTAGTTACATTAGCTGGGATTAATATATATACGGGTATAAGCACTCCCAGCCAGCTCCGAACTGCCTGCAGTTAGGGCCAGAAGTCCCCTGGGGGCACGCTGTTCCAAGCTGCCTGTCCAGCTTTCTATTTCCCAAGCTTCCCAAGCCACTATTACACACATGGATCTGCAGAGGCAGACCATCGCCTGCCCGAGCACGGGCAGCGGAGTGCTTCTGGGCTTCAGCTGGGATTTGGCTCATCTGGGACTGAAAAGTACCCGAAATCTTAGGGCTGTGCACAAAAGGATGCAGGATGCCCTGGAAAAGCAGATCAGCTTGCTGGGGTGTCTCCTGCCTGCCCAAGGCTGATAAATAGCATGACAAAAATGCAAATATTTTTCCACCCCTGAATTTTGGTCAGAGGCATTCCCAGCTGCTAATCTTCCCACACACACGTGTGTTGAAAGGTAAACAGAGGGGTAAATCTCCAGGCTTAGCTCTCTTCAAGTGTGACCTTCTTTGAGAAGGCACCTGAAAGAACCTGCATTTTCGGAGCGTTAACATCTGCCTGTTTGGGGGGAGATTTTTCCTTGTGATGTTTTCAGAAAGATGAAAAAGCTGTTTGCCTGAACAATGAGAAAGTCTTGATTTCTTGGGGTGTCCAGGTCGTGTCCGTGGTGATAACGTAGGTCACAGGGCTTCTAGTGTGGCCGCTTTACACCATGTCGTGCACCAAAGCAGTGTCCAGCAGTGTGTTAAACTGGAAAAAAACCACCTTAATCTGAAATACTCATTGATAAAGGCTCCTGTATGGAGAAAGAACCTTCTTCAGGAAATCAGGCTCAGTTTTAAGCATGAGTTTAAAGTCCTGTGCAGCCCGTGTGCCTTGGGTGCATGGTTGTATTTACCCGTGCATTTCAGTGCTTTTCCAGATCCATGGGCACACTCGCCTTCCCTCGGTTGCCTCCCTCCTCTCCTCCAAAGGCTCTGGTTGTGCCCCTGAATCTGTAATCCATCTCAAGGTGACCCCCGGCCTTGCAGCTGTCCCGAGCACCTGACCTGGGCAGGGTGCTTTTAAGCAGATTTACTTTGGTTCTGAAGAAACAATTCAAAAGCAGCGGTGGGCACTCCTTCCCCTGGAGACCTGCCCTGGTGATCTGTCTGCCCTGGAATCTGCGCACCTGAGCGGTGCAGAGAGGCCTGTGCTGGCTCTGGGGATGGGATCCCGCAGGGATGGGCAAGGCCACGTGTAATAGCAGAGCGTCCCCACCACGGGTGGCATGTCCTGCAGATCCCACAGGTCAGACCGTGGTGTTTGGTGTGTACCCAGTGGGCTGGCCCCAGAGAGTTTGCCAAGCAGAAGCAGAGGCTGAAATGTCTCTGTGTTAACTCTGAATACTAATAATGGCTTTGAATGTTAACCGTTCGCTGCTTTGCAATGAGATCGCCAGCCTGTCTGTGATATTGTGAAGTGGATTTAGTTCTCCAGAGGATCATGTTCACGCACAATGTCCCTCGGCACATTCTCTTGGAGATTTAAAGGTTTCTTGCCAGCAGAAAATGAATTCCCCCTTTTATCACTCAAAGCTAAACAATCTCTTGGCGTTTCACAGCGTCCCTCCTCCTGTGCTGCTCTCAGGGCTCTCCCGTTTCCTCCTCCCCAACTGGCACTGGGGAAGCCGTGGGCTTTGGCGCCCTGTGGTTTGGGCCAAATTTCACAGATTAGACCTTGACTTTGTCTCCCCCACAACAAGGGACAGGCGGGTCCCACAGTGCTGCCACGGAGCAGGAGCCGCCACTGATCCGGAAAGGGCTTTGAACCACAGTAATAATCCCACTTTTGGGGCAGGGTGCTATGGGCGGGCATTGGCCATACAGACAATAAGGCAATTATGGCAGCACTTCCCAAAATGCTCAGAAATCCTCTTGGTAAAAAATTTGTTCAAAATTCCCCCAGCATCTTGGAGCTCAGCTGTCTGTGTGACTGCCATGGAGCTGCCAGGGAGAGCGGCGGGCATGCTGAGACACCCAGGGATGAAGCTTTGCCAGCAGGACCTGAGCTTGTCATAGAGGATGTCACCCCTTTTATTTTTCCATTGAAAAATGTCAGGTTTAGTAAAAGACCCCTGGGGGTAGCTCTGGCCAAGCAGAGAGCAGCTGGGAGGGGCACAGTCCCTGGGCATGGTGTCCTCGCTGCTCCAAAGCTCAGCCTGCTCTCATGGGAGACATTCCACGAGCAGGAGCAGGTGGGAAAATACTGTTCAGGACAAAAAATAAATATAAAAGCAAATGCGTTGTCTTCCAATGTGTCTTTAGCTGGGCTGCTGAGGAAGTGATGTTCCTACATGTGTCTTGTCCCTCTAATAACATTTCAAACAGATGTGGCAGCAAAGCAAAAGTCTCAGAGATGATGAAGTTGCCACAAGCCTCATGACAGGCAGAGGTTGGGTGGATGAGATGGGAAGCCCAGGAAAAGCTCAGCAGAGGGAAGTCCCTTAGGTGCACACAGCCCTTATCAGACAATAAAGCATCCGCAGCCGGGACAACCTGTAACACCCCAAGTGCCCACGGGAAACAGAGCAACGAGAGCTCCTGGGGGGACAATTTGGAGCATCTTTGGCAGAGCCTCCTCCATCCCACATCTTGGTTCCACAGGGTCAGCAAAGCACCTCACCCCAACCTCTGTGAGCCCCACACACTGCTGGAAGTTTCTGCAATGGCTTTTACCCTTTCTGGAGGCTCTTTGCTCCTTTTCACGGGGCTGTTCCCCCCTCCTGCGCCAATAGCGATGAAGATCTCCCATTGCTGCACCTCTAAACCAGCTCGCCTGGTGCTGTTCTCCTGGGATGTGGTGCTTCAGGTCCTGGCTTTGCTCATTCGGGTGGAAGAAGCAAGCTGCAGGTGGTTTTTCTGGGAGGGCATCCATGGGAGCGCTGCCCATGGGGCACGGCCGGGGCCATCTCCCACGGGAGCGGCTGCTGGGGACACCGGGAGGACGCGTCAAAGCCACGTTCTGGGGTTTGTGGGGCAGGTCAGGCCCCTGCCCAGCAAGGTGCTGCCTTGTTTACATCCAGAAGTCTTCCCAGCCCCTTTGAAGATATGTCAAAAGCCCCTTGTGCACCTCCCCTTCCCTAAACCGGGTCTGTTTCAAATTTGCCTTTAAATGCAAGTTAGTCTCTGCCCATGCAAAAGATGCTCCTAGAAGAGAGGGGCACCTGGCCGACAAGGGCTCTGGAAATGCCCACGTGGCTCTTTGGAGAACAGGGAGCACAGGCTAAGCAGCAGCCCCCCTCCCTCAGCACTGCTGTGGAGCGGCCCCGAGGGTCCAGGCTTGCAGGGGAGTCAAGTCACGCAGCAAACGTGCCTGGGTGGGAGCGATATGTGCAATTATGGACTTCCCTGGAGCTTGAAGACAGCTGCAGCTTAAGGAAATTTTTGGCACAGGGGTGATTTTCCTCTGATCTTATCATCAGGCACAGACAAACCTCTGTCTCTTTCTTCTTTTTTACTCTACTTCTTTTTTCCTTTTGGTTTTTTTTGGGGTTTTTTGTCAACAACCTTCCAAGCCAACTTCTGGAGCAGACCAGAGACCCCCAGCATGTCAACTTCATCTGGGATGTGGATGGCTGAGCCTCCTTGCCCAAGGCAATGCCCCTTGGTGCTCTGCTGGGGGGGCAGTTCTCTGTACTCTCTCCAAGTATCCAGGTTTCAATCCCTGACTGCCTAAAATATATCCCACTGGAAGCAAATATCTGTTTAAATGCTGGCGTACTGTGGGAGGTGGCCCTGATCGCCAGCCAGAGAGAGGGGAGAGTCAGCAGTGAGTTTCTGGGAAGACCAGAGAGCAGGATTTTACCTTTGCCCCAGTTTATTTGTGCCAAAATGGAGCATGAACCCGATACCGGGGCACTTCCAGGGGCAGGCACAGAGGAGCAAAAAGCATCACCATGGGCTACAAACATGAAATGGGAATATCATATCTGTGCTCCCTAAATGCATGGCATCACCCCCGTATGCTGCCCTGGGCTGGAGGACCGGCCGTGCATGGCCCCCACATCGGGCTGTTCCTTCCCCATGGCTCACAGAGGTGGGGTTTAGTCACAAGCCCCGGGAGCTGGACAGGAAGGGAGAGCAGGATGCAGGCCAGCACATGGAGCCCACCTGGCTTGAGGCAAGTAGAAAGTGCCTCCAGTGCTGGGTTTGCCAGAGGGATGTTCCACGGCACAGCAAACGCTTCCCCTCCGGCTCGCAGAGAACCGGCTGCTTTACTGGGACAGGGCTGCTCGTGTCACTAAGGTGGTGGGTGCTTAAAGCTGGCACGGCCAGGTAGAGACACTGAGCTGAGCTCAAGCCTTCTTTAAATAGACCCCAGATACGCATTTTCCATGTTTTCACACCACAAACTCAAAACATTTTAAGAGTTTCTGTCACAATCACATCCCTCCTGTGCTCAGGGCCCTGTCCAGCCCTGGCAGGTGAGTGGAGCAGCTCTGCCCCGGGGCCTGGAGGGGCCATGGAGCCGGTGGCACCCGGTGGCTGTGGCATTCGGTGGCAGTGGCACTCGGTGGCCCTGGCACTCGGTGGCCCTGGCACTCGGTGGCAGTGGCACTCGGTGGCAGTGGCACTCGGTGGCAGTGGCACTTGGTGGCCCTGGCACTCCGTGGCCCTGGCACTCGGTGGCCCTGGCACTCGGTGGCAGTGGCACTTGGTGGCCCTGGCACTCGATGGCCCTGGCACTCGGTGGCAGTGGCATTCGAGTCTCCAGCACACAGGACAGATCAAAGCTGCGTTTCTCTAAGTGTTCTCCCACTCTTTTCTGTGTGCCTGGGGGCTGCTGATGACAACTTTTAGATGGGAAAACCGTAAATGAAGAATTATGGGGTCTTGGGGAAGGGGGTGACTGAGGCACAGCCATAGTAAAGAAATATGGCCCCAAACCTGCTCTCCCAGCCGTGGAAGAGCATGCCCCACAGAGAAAATACAGCCTGTGTTTGGCAGATCAGTGCCTTGAAAGCCTGGAGTTTCTCCAGCGATGTGATTTCTCAGAGGTGACCAAGCCCTGACACAAGGCTTTGACCAGAACCCTGCCAGCACTAGGAGCTGGTTCGTCTCATCTGAAGCTCCAGTTGGTCTTCAAAGAAGGGAAGGAGAAAAGGAAGGGAAGGAAGTTTGATAATTAAGGACAGCTCCCCAGGGGGAATTCGTAGAAAGTATTGCCCCAGGCAACCACAAACGACCTGGAGTAGAGATGGGCATCAAAATGAGGTTGCTCTGGGGAGAGCAGCATCTCTCTTAAGCATCTCATCTAAGGTGGATGCAAAGGGTGCACTGGCACGGTGATGAGGTCCCTGCAGCAACAGGAGTGGTCCTTGCTGCAGACAAAGGGAAGGCTGAGGAAAGGAGTCCTGCCAGGAGCTGCTGCTGGTGGCCCTGCTGCCCCAGGGAGCCCTGGCTCACCATCCCTTGTCTTCAGGGTGTGTGGGCTGTGAGCTTGCCTACCCCTCACCCAGCTGTAGGCAGGGGACTGTGGTGGCAGGGGACATCTCTGAGGCTGGAGGGATGCTGGCCACAACCGACACCTGCAGGGATGCACCGTGGACAGGCCAATCTTCCTGCCCCAGACCAGGATATGGCCCTTGGGACACCAGTACCGGGACACGGCCCCTGGGACACCAGTGGGCTGGTGGCAGCGATCCCGTCCTCCCGCACCCCAACTCCTCGGTGGGGCTCCAGGCAGCAGGGAAGGTTCCACCTCCCCGGGCTCCGTGGGAAGGAGCACTCGGCTCTAAGCTGGTCACGCAGCTCCCTCTATAGTCAGTGGGGAGAGACGGGGGACTCGTCCCACTGTCACCAGGGGCTGGGCTCCGCTCTGGGGCAGCACGAGGAGCCGGGGGGCTCCGCTCCCTGTGTCTGCACCCCGGGCCCGCAGCTGGTGGGGAGAGAACCGGCAGCTGCACCAGGGGGGGAGGCTGAACCCGTGGGGACGGCACCCACCCGCCTCTGCTGGAACCCAAACTCTCCCCACACAGCAAATGCCAAAGCCTTGCGCCTTGGCGGGTGCAACCCAGGATGGGTGGGCAGCCTGGCAGTGCGTTTTGCTTTCTGCTTCCCCCCTCCTTCTTTTTTCCTTGCACAAACCATTAATTAATTAACCTTCCAAGAGCAGCGGAAGGCTCTGCCGGGCTCAGCGTGGGCTGCAGCAGCACGGGGCATGCAGGTGCTCCCCAGCTTTTTATTGAATCCTAGTGAATGTGGCATCTCCAGGTGCCAGATCCTGCCCCCCCCGAGGGGTTTACACCAGTGGCCCCGGCGCAAGTGCGCTCGTGACCCCTGTCATATGTCATCTTTTCATCAGGACGTGTGTAAACCCTTCCCAAAGCCTCAGCTCCAATGGGATGGCATCGGTGCCAATCATCTGGCAAACATCAGAAGGGGATTTAATCAGAAGAACTGGCACCAGGGCCCTGATTTATGGTGGCCCACGACAGAACAGAGCAGATGGAGGTTTGCAGGACCCAGATGTGGAATTTCACTTGCAACATCACTGGGGGCAGAGGGAAAGCAGCAGGGGCAGCAGGGCTCTGCGTGCTCTCACACAAGTGGGGCAATCTGCCCTTGTTCTGCGTTTTAAAAGACAAACACAGGAAACTCCTTATACCTGGGGTTTGGTGGCTTTATGACGGCCCCCTCACCTGAGCGGTGTGCGGGGACCCGGGTGTTGGTGTATGTGCCAGGGCAAAGGGCATCCCCCCCAGTGCCCGCTGCCCATCCATCCCCCACGGCAGAGGATGGGCACAGCCATCGGACTCCTCCGAGAGTCCCCGTGCGGGGCCACGCCGCGACGGGCTGTGCGTTCTGACCTCAGAACACCCGGGGAGCCCTGACTTGAGCAACCGGTGTCCCGGGGCTGGCGGGCCACCCAGGGCAGCAGCCGCAGCCCGCCCGCAGCTCCCGGCCCCAGCCTGGCAGGCGCTGGCGCGCACCCAGCGCTGACACGTCCTGCAGTGTCCCTGCTCCATCTGTCATCGACCCCTTTGCGTGTGGCTGCACGCCACACGACTCCGTGCCACGCTCTGCCTGCTGCGTGGCCCTGCGACGGGGCATCTCTGAGCCCCGATGACTTCTGTGCTTTAATCGTTTTTGCAAGGAAATCACTGGAAGCAAACGCAGGGGCAAGGAGCGCGGCACGGCTGCATCGCTTCTCCCACCAGGGTAAAAGTCATCCTCAAAGCCCAGCTTCTTATGAATCCATCGGTGCTGCTAAGGCAATCTTGGATCGTTTGAAAAAAATCACTTTTAAATTAAAAATTGTTAAAGGTTTGGCTATTGGGGGTATGAAGATGATGAAGGGCTTGGAGCATCTCCCCAGCTGAGTGATCTGGGGCTGGCCAGCCTTGGGAGAAGAAGCCTGAGAGGGGATCTGATCAGTGGTTATCAATATCTGCAGTGTGGGACACAGGGGGAAATAGCCAGCCTCTTCTCAGTGTCTGAGATGTTTTCTGAAAATGCCGGTTTTCAGAGCAGTCCCTGGATCGGGGAGGAAAATCAAGGGAACATAAAATCCCCTGAGCTCGGGGAAAGGAGCTCAAAGGGATGCCTGTGCTGCAGGAAACTCCGTTTCACCCGCCTTTGTACAGGAGGATGGATGACAATGACCCATCCAGCTACTGTGAAATCGTGCTAATGGTCTGTGAGTCGGGGAGCTGCTCAGGCACCAGCACATTTATCACACACCTTTGTAGCTGTGGGCTCCTACAGCCACATTTCTGTTAGACACCCTGGGGGGTGGGCTAAGTATTTAAATTCGGGGATCTCAAGTTTCAAGAGCAGGAGGGTTGTGGGGAAGCAGCAGGATGAGAAAAGGACAATTGCAAAGAGCATTTCATAGAGTGAAGGATCCAGGGACAGGGAAATGCACCCTTAAACGGCTGCGGCGTGCCTCGCAAAGGCCAGCAGCTTCCCGGGTGCTTGCGGGGGAAACTGAGGCACGACATGGCCAATGCTTCTGTGAGGCCCAGGGGTGATGGATGCCTGCCTGCATCGCTCCCAGCCGGCTCAGGGGAAGCTCATGCCTTCCCAGTTTCCCTTCACCTCACCCCAGTGCTCTATGAAAGCAGAAATACGAGTTTTATTACAACACAGATCCTCTCCGGGCGGGGGACAAGGCACAGTCGCACACAGCAGGCAGGGACCGGCCAGGGCCGGGGGTCTGTCCGGGGTGCTGGGTGCTGGGATGGGTGTAGAAGTGGCTCTGCCTGGCTCCCTCCCTGCAGCCCGGCTACTCAGACCCCAAACCGCAGCTCTGCTCCCCCCCGAGCCACAGGCTGGGCTCCGGTCCCTGTAGCCTGTGCTCTGGCTGAAGCCATAGCTTGTTAGCAGCCTCAGCACCAGGCAGGTTGAAAGTTTCTCATTGAAATCAGCTTCACAGGGTGAGAAATGGGGGAGAAATCACATCTGAAGAAGTGATTTTTCTGTTTCTGCTTTGGCAGAGAGTGTCTGTTTTCAGTGGGAAAAAGAAAACAACCCACCAAGCCCATGAAGAAGCATTAGCATAAAAACTTGAAAATGCTGAATTCCCAAAACTTTCCAGCCAAAAATACCCAGCTTGGGCCAGAAAGCTCTCTGTTTCTTGTTGAAATGAGTCTTTAGAGAGAAAAGAACTGAGGCTTTCGGCAGGAAACCCCAGCATCTTCTACCCTGGCTTCTGAGCACACGCTTCATTCCTGTAGCTGCGCCTCCGGCTCAGGATCTCTGCCCACTCTGCCCACGGACAGTGGAGGGTTAACCAAGTTCCTTTGCAGGACCTGCTCTCATTGCTCCTCCTGCCCCGCTGAAACCCCACTCGCCTTCATGTCCCTGGCAGGAGGAGAGGAAACCTTAAAAAGCTCCATTTGCTGAGCTCAGAATAACATTGTTTCCCGTTTTACTGTTCCCACTTGGTCCGGAGGAGGGAAATATTCCATGGGTGGGTTAAGCACTGCCTGCGGGAGCAGGAGATGGGCTGATGCATAGGTGCCACATCCAATCCTGTACCTGGGATTTGGTGCAGTTTGGCCCTTACCTATCTGCTGATGCCGTTGCCTGTGGCTATTGGAGCAGATGGAGGATGATTTATAAAACCAGAGACAATTTAAAGTCACTCCCAGGGGTGAGGACTTCCAGTATTCCAGTGGCCCCATCCTCACTAGGAGGCTGGGGAGACTGGGGAGAGGTGATGGCAAGGAACGTGGGGGCAAGGGAAGTCACTTCAAGGGCTTGGATTGGGAGAAGGAGGAGCAGGGGTTTGGCGAGAGCAAGAGCTGTGGAAGCAGGACCAGCAGGAAGGGGTCGGAGAGGAAGGAACCGTGCAGCGTCAGCCCCCACCCCGAGCCCCTGGTACCTTTGCAGGCCTTGCGGTGGGAGATGGGCTTGCTGAGGTCCCGGTAGAAGCCCTCCTTGCAGTAGTGGCAGTGCCGCCCCGCAGTGTTGTGCCGGCAGTTCAGGCAGACGCCGCCGCTCTTGCGCCCGGACAGCTTGTAGAGCTCCATGTTGAAGCGGCACCGCCGCGCGTGGAGGTTGCAGTTGCAGGCTGCGGGAGGCAAAGGGCACCGACCGTCAGCTTTTGCACCCAGCCATGGAGCAGAACCCTGGGGGAGCCCGTGCACATGGGGCTGGGCACACAGGGATGCCCCCCCCCGCAGCCAGGCTAGCACGGGATGGGGTGCTCTGAGGGCACCTCTGCCTATGGAAAGCCAACTGCCAACCCACACCCTCCCTGACCAGGGCTATGTGGTGAGTCCAGTGTTTTGGAGGGAACCTGACGTCACCGAGACCCTGACTCACCGTCATGACTTGCCACAAATATGCCTTTTGCCTCTCCCCTCTCTTCATGTGAGTTAAAAGCTGGGTGTAGGCAGGGCTGCAAGGGCAGGGAGCCCATCTGTTGTTAAGGAACAGCAATGTGCAACCCCCATGCCCTGCAGCTGCTCCTCCAGCTTTGTCACAAGCTCTTTGCCCCATGCAAACACAGCTTTGCCCCGTGTGAGCACTGTTTGCCCCGTGCAAACACTGCTTGACACCCTTCCCATCTGCTCTCGCACTGTGGTTCTTCCCATCGTGCTACCACTTGGTGCAAAGCCCCCCTGGACAGCTGCAAGCCTCCTGCTTCCCATCACACCAGGATCCCCTCTGTCTGCCCCTGAGGCCAAAGGGATTTCCAACATCACCTTCCCAGTATCCCCACTCTCACCAGCCCCACACACGTGTGCTCGAGCTCCACATACAATTTCAGGACCTTTCTAGCTATCTCCTTCCCCAGCTTTCCTTCCTGTGATTGGTACCCGCAGCCCAGGGCTCTGTCATGTGTCTGTAGCCCTGAACTGCTGACAAAACCTCACCTCTTAGCCCACCGGTGGGACAAATCCTGCCCTGACTGCGCGTGCTGTGACTGAACCTGCCAGGAGATGTCCGATTTCTCCACCATATGCAGCCTAATGTCAACACCGGGACTATTTTAACAGGGGGGGGGCTTTGCAAAGGACAACTTGAGGACTTCAAAAGCTCAACCCCTCACCCACCTCTCCCCCGAGCTGTCAGGGGAACATCAAGAGGCAGTTGCTGGGGCTCTGTGCTTTGATGAGAATTTTATAGCTTGTTTTCTTTTCCCTTTGCTTTTATTTGCTCTTCACCCCCCGAACAATGCAATGCCAACCCACAGCTGGGCCTCTTGGCTCGGCACGAAGGTGTCACGACTCTGGGCTTGTCACCTTCCTTTAGAGCACAGACATCTTAATCCCTCATTCCTTCCTGTTTACCTTATGCTGCTTGCCCAAGACAAAGACTCGCTATATTTGCTCAATTATCGAATTTCAACCCAGAAAATTACAGTGTGGTTCCGGATTATTTATCAGGAACAATCCCCAGCTAGTGAGAGCAGGGGGGGAGCACGGCCCTCCGGACACGTCCGACCAGCGGGACGCAGACCCCTCTCTCCCTGCTTTGCCACCCGAATTCCTCTGGCCGGCGTGGTGAGGCCCAACCTCACGTCCCCACCACAGGCTGGGAGAGCAGAAGCAGCAACCAACGTGCCGGTGGTGAGGAGAGCGGCCTGGCAGCCGTTTGCCAGCCGTGAGAGTGTGAGATTCCCGACACCGACTTGGAACTGTGGTTTGCCTCTCCACAGCCAGGCCCACCCGCCCGCGGATGCATCTGTCGTCTCCCAAAACAGGAGGCAACCACCGAGGAGGTTTGGGGACACAGCTCCTGCACGCAGAGGGCCCTAAAGGAGCCGTTTGCTGACACAGCAAGCGCACTTCAGCAGTGTTGTTTGCACCCATCACCCCTCAGTAGGCTTTCCCCTTCCGTCTTCACCTCAGCTGTGATGCTGCCTTTTCTCACAGCGTGCCCCTGCCAGCACGATGGCGCTGGACAGATGGGGGGTTAGAGGTGGTTCTTGCCCTGCTGAGTGCCCCAGCTAAGCTTTCAGGAAGGAGGCAGCATTTTTAAAGTACTTGTTTCACAGAGAGGCAACCAAGATGCCGAGATGAAACCCTTCTCCTGGGCGTGCAGGAGGCACAGGGCTGGAGGATGGTTCCTCTGCTCAGGGAAGGGTCTTCCTCCTGGCATGGACCAGCCAAGAGGTGCACCAGGGCTGCGACACGAAGGCTGTCCCCTTGTCTATAGCTAGCCTCCAAGGCAACAGCAGTACCGACGTCAGAGCCTCGGGACTCAAGCAGAGGAAACAAGGATTTTGGTCCCTCAGTTTGAGGGTCTGCCCTCCCCGCTGCAGCCTGCGACCCTCCAGGCACATCTACATCCTTCAAAGCTTCCAGACTCACTAGCAGCTCTGCCTTTGGTGCCACAAACCACAGGATTTAGTCCCTGTTGACCAACACGAGGAGACATTTCTCCAGGGGGTGGCACAGCCTCACAGAAGACCTAGTTCTTCCTCGAGGCTGGCAGAGATGTGTGTTTTCCACAGAGCATGAAAGCTCACCTCCTCCTAAAACTGGTATTTTAGGAGAGCTGGGCTTGGTACTCGAGTATTTTGCAAGATTGCATTGGCAAATCCCTCTTTAATATTCAGGGCTGAGCCCACCCGAAGAGCAAGTGAAAATCTTCGCATTTCTTTGGGTTGCTTGATAAGCAGAAATGTTTTTGCACAGCCAGGAAAGCAGGACTCTGGGGATTTTCTCAAGATCTTTGCAAATATTTCAGCTGGTCTCACCACAGCAGAGACATGCAGGAACATAGAGGAGTAAGTGGAGTGTGCAGAGCTGCTCACAGGCCTCTCCTGGGATTTTACATTGACCTTCCAGGGATGGGAAAACGCCGTGTCTGACTTTGTGGAGCTCACAAGAGGCTGCAAGTTCCCCAAAATAGCCAACCCTGCTCTCATGCAGAGCAAATGACCTAAGGATGCTGGTTGAGCCCCTCTCCACGCCCAGCCTCCCTGCTCTTGGCCCCGGCCAGCTCTCTGCAAACACTGCAAGCAGCCAGCCGGCAGCAGCCACCCCTCCACGACTTCTCAGCTCTTTCTGGCTGTGCCAGCTTAGCCTCAGCTCTGTCCCCTCCTCCCACTTCCACTCCCAGGGCACACAGGACATCAGCTAGGCACCAGCTGCCTCCTCACTCCATGCAGGCAGGTGCTTTTACATCACTCATCCCCGTGCAATCCACCTGTTTGTGCGGACAGAAGGGGCCAAACTCACCCGAGGAGGGTGGTTTTAATTGAAAGTACCATCTCCTGTGCTCACCCTTCGTGCTTGGGTCCTAAGTGGCCAGTGCTGTGCACCGCTGGCCACCAGCCAGGGCTAGATGGCAACTGCCTTTGTAGCCTGGTGTGTCAGAAAGTCCTCGCTGGGGATGAGGCCAGGACACGCTGTGATGGGACCCATCACAGCCTCAGAGGGAGCGGGCAGTAGGGCCTGGAGATGCTCGGTGTGGGCAATGCCTGGGCATGCTGATATTGCTGGCAGCTGGTCGTTAGGACCAAGAGGGACCCAGCAGCAGGTCATGATGCTTTTGGGTGTGCAGTCCCTGGGTGCCATGGGCAAGGCATGCGGCTGCCCAGGCACATCTTCCCTGGATGGAGGCACTGGGGAAACGTGTCTCCTGCCCAGCCTCTCCCTCAGCTGATGGTTACTCCCCTGCTGTGCTGAAGCATTTTCCCTCATTCCCAACATGACTTGGCCTGGCTTTAATTTCCAGCCAGTGCTTCTTGGTTTGAATTTCCCTGCCACAGCAAGCAGCTCTTTAGCAATGCTTTTCTTTCTATGAACGCCTTCGCCGGCTGCGATCATGTCCCACACTGACAGCACCTATGCTCCCCACGCTCTGCAGAGAGAACCCTGCATGGGCTGCAGGCCCAGCGCAGGCCCAGCTATGTGCAAAACATATGGGAGGTGCTGAGACCGCTCCGATGAAAGGTTTCGGCTCCAGCCGCTCAACTAAGCTCAGTGCTGCTGTCTCCTGCTCTCCTCTTTCTCTTGCTTTGCCAAGGACCTCACAAGCCTTTTGTTCACTGACTTTATTGCACACAGATGTACGGAGCTTCATCAGTCTCTACCTAGGCTGCCAGGCTTCAATATGAATAACCAGATATCATTTAAGTGCAGATGTTCAGAAACCTGGGGAAGGTTGGAGCAGAGAAGAGGCAAGCTGTGGTCTGACGCCGGGTGAAGAAACCGCAGCAGAAGCATCTCTGCATTAGAAACAGTGACTTGGTCAAACGAATCCATCGAAGGAGGGCAAGGCAGGCAGGATTTTCCATTTGGGAGCATGAAAGGAGATCCGTGAATGGGAGGCAGAGGCTGGAGATGTGTGGTGGGAGCTGTGGTTGTGGTCTTTTGTGCTGCCGCCGGGTCCCCTGGGCCCCGCGTCCCAGCGCCCTGCGTCTCCCAGGACGCATTCCTTTCCGCTGTTTTCATTCAGCAATGACAATGCTGCCCTTTCAAAAGACCCCACCCTTCCAAAACTTAGATTTTGGCAATTTTCAAAATGCAAATTGCTTTTTAAACAAACGAAAACCCCAAAACATTTTGTTTTAATTTTTTACAAACAATAATTTGGGGGAGGGGGGACGGGGATGGGGAGGATAGAGAAGCCAGGGGCTGAAAGTAATCTCTAAATTTTACTTGAATTTATGAGTAGTCTCAGTCTCCTTAAAACTGACCTTTTCCCAGATAAGTTGGAGATTTTTTTTTTTAGACAGAAAATTGCTCTCTGCCTGAGCCATTATTTCTCTTCTTCAGGAGCAGGCCTCGTGTCTTGCCCAGTTAGAGGGGCACCCTACACATGCCTGTCTGGGGAAGAGCTTTGCCCCAGGGGCTCTCTGGAGATATGGGTATTCTTTTGAAGGGCCATGTTGATCAAGGAAATAGCCACCCTGAAACCAAAGAGAGGGGACAACAGAGATGGAGCAGCCAGAGCCCGTGCAGACCTGTCTGCTGGGCTGGGAGGTAAGGAGAAAGCTCCTATGGAGGCAGCAGGAAGGTGTCCCTGAGCCCCTACAGCACCTTGTCTCTTCAAGCCTGCTGCCAGCTGGTTTGAGGTTTTGGAGCAGCTGGGATGAACCTGGAGCTGCTGGACAAGCTCCTGCAGCACTGCACACCAACGGAGCCCGCTGGTCTGGCACGGGCTGGGCTGCCAGCTCTGTGCCCAGTGCGGGACCTCGGGCAGTGTGGCCCTGCTGGGATGTCCCATGGGGCGTAGGGATGCTGCCCGAGCTGGGAAGGGGGTTTCTGTCCATGCTTGCTGCAGCAAAATGCCAAAGGATGGATGACCACTGACCGGTGGTGAAGTCCTGCACAGTACAGCCACCGGCCTGGCCCCAGAGCTTGGAGCCATGGGGACCGAGCAGCTGGATTCAGCTCTGTTCGCAGGGGGGTGGCCCCGTGCCCCCCTGTGTGGCTCGGTGCCACCCACCACAGACCCCCTTGGCCAGCACTAAACAAAAACGTTTGCTCAGAAGATTCATTCCTGAGCTCTGTGAAGTCTGAGGCAGGAGGAGGGGAGGAGAGTGGTTTGGTTTGATGGAGCTAATCCACCCAAGGGGAAATCCGTGGGGGTGTTGTGGCTGTGAGGGGAGATGTGGGGTCTATGCCAGACCCCAGGTTTTCCTGACAGTCGGAGCAAAAAGACGGAGGGAAGTGCAGGGATGTACCACAAAATATGCAGCAACAGCTGGCATCACCCAAGGAGCCAGAGCCACAAACCTGCCTTGCAGCAACAGCAAGCGTGCACTGGCGCTGCAGGGAGGAAAGCCCCTTCCCCACCGACGCATCCCAGAGCCTCCCCTCCTCCCCCCACACTGCTGGGGCCAAAGGCTCTTTGGGCAGCCCCTTGCACTCTGACCTGCTCCCCATGAGGCCAAACGCCTCTCACCCCTCTCCCCACCCAGAAGAAACACCCCTGAGAACAAGGAAGGGCCAAAATTCAAATGTAGTTTGAGCAATCTCCCTACATCAGCCCTCCCCAGCAGCAATGGCCATCAGCAGGCCCGGCACCAGGAAGGGTGAGCTTCTGGCCGATGCCAGGGAGTGGGCAAGGAGAAAGAAATGCTCCACAGCAGATCTCGATGGGTGCAGCCCATGAACGTGTTTTGGGGACTGCCCTCACCCCAGCAGACTTCAGGGGTGGACCAGGCATGTCCATGGTAAGCTAGTTGTCCATTTGCACCCGTAGCCAGCTCGATCACTGGCTGCCAGGGCAGCAGACAGCGCGGCAAAGCCAACACCAGCACGTGGTCTGTGGTGGCTTTGAGAACAGAGAGAGGGAGAGAGCCCAGAGCTGCTCAGAGATCAAACCCGAAAGAGGAAAGAACAAGGCCCATCACATCATCAGCCTGTCAGGGTTACTTTGTCCACACAATTATCAGCTTTTCTCCAGCGCTGTGACACAAAAGCTTTTCCCAATGGTACCAGATCCCTTTGGAGAGCTCCCGGCAGCTACAGCCAACCAGGCATGGTGGCTGCCTGTCCTCCCCGTCCAGCCCCACTGTGCAGTTGGTTCCAACAGCCACAGATGCTACTCAGGACGCAACCTGCGACGTGAACCTGCCTGCCTGGCCTGATGTAGGCTTTTATTAATTCCTGGGAGGGAGACATGTTCCTAACTGCTTCCATGTTTATTAGTTCCAGGCTGGACTGGAGCGCTGACATCTCACCAGGTATTTCCTGGCTGTCCACATGGTATTTCTGGCCCCACAGGAAGCGCTGGAGGAGCAAGACTTGTTCCTGGGAGATTTACAGCTCTGAGATATTACGAGCCAGATTTGAGCAATCCCTGAGCAGCGGAGATCTCCCTGTTGCCAGCACCTGGCAAACAGCTGTGGGTCCCTCTGAGGTGTGGATTCCTGCCCTGACCCCCAGGGACACCTCCAGGGACCTGCGACGGCTTCTTCGGTGCCACCAGGCAGCTGACTGTCTGCCAAGAGGGACCGATGAGAAACCTGGGCCGTTGTGCAGCACTGACAAGTTGAGGTCTGTGGCAGCCTCTCACCCAAGGCGTTTTATCCCAAGACAAAGGCACTCTTGCTCAATACAGGATGCAGATCTCAAAGCAAGCCTAGCCCTGGTGCAGACACACACCCAAAGTGCCTGGAAATGGGATGCAAATCCCCCTTGCTGCCTCCAGAGAGTGCTGGGAGCGGAGGTGGGCTGGGGTGTTCTCCCATCCAGAGCCCCTCTGGAAGCCAACAGGAGGTGAGGGCTTCAGCCTCCAAGTCTACATCATGAGCCTGTCTCAGCAAGGACTGGAGGAACCATCTCTGAGGGTGGGATGAGAGCTCTGGGTGGACCTCAGCTGGGGACTGACCTGTGCCTGGGAGGGATGTGGACAGAGCCTGTGCCAGGCTCTCCTGTCCTGCCACATTCAGGTCCCGGCCCAGTGCTTGCGGGCACAATGTAGGTGATCTAGCAAGAACTCTCTCTTCAGTAGCTGTGTGATTTTGTAGAAGCTTTGTGATTTTTGCAGAGAAGCTCTGGGCTATAAATTAATTAATTTGGTTTTTTAAGAAAGGAAAAGCCAAGAAGTGACCTCTGTTTCTATACTGGAGATGATACCAGGCTGTCATTGGCTTCCTTTACTTAATTCCACCGTCCAAATCCAGCCTCCTGAGGTTGTAAATACTTTGAAATTAATTGTTTGCATTCTGTAATTTGTCCAGATGCCACCCA
Organism: Zapornia atra; assembly: GCA_013400835.1. NCBI lineage: Eukaryota > Metazoa > Chordata > Aves > Gruiformes > Rallidae > Zapornia > Zapornia atra. The sequence continues at coordinate 759,631 of VZTU01024773.1, read as the reverse complement.
AGGCAGGTGCTAACAGGAGAGCTCACCCTGCAACCAGGGGCTATCAGAGAGAGCACACAGCCACCAGCCCAAGCCCAGCCCAGGTGCTCATGAAGTGTCGGCGTTTATTTGGAGTCTGAGGGGAACCCACTTGGGAGCAATTTATCCACTCAGGCTCTGGCCTCATGGTTTCCCTCTTATCTGGTACAGATCTCAGCAGCAGCTCTCCTCCCACCTCTGCAGGACCAGCTCACCCAGTGCACAAGCTGCCCTGGCCCAAGATGTTTTCCCATATTTCTAATGCAGGAGTGTGTCAGCCACCTGAGGGTTAATGTCACAGAGACCCTGAAAGACTTGGTGCATTCAGAGCAAAGGTTATTCAAAACTCAAAGGGCCTGATAATGCAGCCAGCTCAGCAAAAAGAGCTTAAAACCTGTGTCAGAACCGCTCGGCCCGAAAGGACCAGGGATACAGGCAGCCTTAGCTCTGCCTCCAACCCTGCCCCGAGGATCCGTGAAACTTGGCCACGGTTCCCCAACAACCAAAGGGTGAAGGCAGTGCAAAGCAGTTTTAAACTAGCCCGGGGTGTGATTCCTCCAGGACAGACCCAGCTGAAAATGATGCCACTCATGTGCCCAGCCGCTGCCTCTCCAGTTGTGCTAATTCCCTGCCTGTGGGGTCGGGCTTTGCCGGGCTCCAGTGTGAGAACAAGGAGAAGGGGACCCTTGCCCAGAAGGCAGCATCATTCCCGGAGCTGGGAAAGGATGCTAACTGCTGGGCAGGTCCCGCAGGCAACCTGTGGAGCTGCTGTGCTACAGCACAGGCAAGAGCTCTGGGGAGAGGCACTCTCCAGGGGGATGGTCCCCTCCACTTTGTCCCACATGGTGGGCCTGTTCAGGAGATGGTCCTTGCTGTGCCCACAGATGCTGCTCCAGACCCTGCCCCACACTGGGAGGTGGATCACAGGATGGCTTTGGGAGCACTTGCCGCAGCCTCCTCCCTTTCCCCACGAATTACAAACCTCAGCTTGGCCACTGGACGTGCCAGACAGTAACACAAGCTTGACAGATGACAGCTCTCGGGAAGGGTTTCGGTTTCTCTCCGAGGCCGAGCTGGCTCAGGGGAGCAGTTGGCAGCTCAGCGCATTGATTTCCACCCGGCCGAGCTGTGCTGCTGCGGACAGGCTGGGCCGTGCCGGCTGTGCCCCTCTGCACAACACAGCCTGGACACGGCCAGCGGCTCTTTCCCTGGCCAGGAGATGCTCCCCAGCACAGCTCCTTCCCGGCCCGGGGGCCAGGCCAGGAGGGTCAGGAGGACGTGTCTCTGCCCATGCCATCCCCAGCTGCAGCCCTGGCTGCGCCAAAAAGGACGCGCAGGTCCAGGTAGGGCACCAAAGCCTGGAGCGACTCTAAGCTGCTGGGGATGGGATGGAACCACCCATTTCTGGGAGGATTTTTTCCAAGCCTGTTGTGTTAATTAGCGCATTTCCAAGCAGACGAGCGCTTCGTTGGACTGGTCTGCATCAGCTGCTGGGCAGTGAAGAACCAGTGTCTTCAAAAATCCAAATAAGTCTTGGTCTTCCCTGCGTGGTGGGTCCCTCCCTGTTTTTCAGGCAGCAGGGCTCCCCAATGGCTTTGGCACTGACAGCAGTCAGCTCTCCCCACTGCCGATCCCACTCCTGTCCAGCACCACAGTGACTCCCGAGGCATGTTTGGCCCGTGCACAGGCACACACTTCCCTGGCCATCACAGCTGGTGACACAGACAGCCACACCATCCCCTTCCCTGGCTCTGGCATGCTCAGAGACTCCACCAGATGCAGAGAAGATCCTACCACAGGTCTGCTCCTGATCCCAGTGCAATCCTGGCCAAGCTGCCTAACACCACTGTGCCTCGGTTTCCCTTTCTGGAAGCAGGCACAGGCCTCGGGAGGATCCTGAGAGGTTTAATTTTGGGAAAGGCTGAGAGCTCTGCTACCAGGAGCCAGAACTGTCTGTGAGTCTGCAGGGAGATGTTAGATGCATTTCGAAAATTCAGCTCTATCTGAGGACCCTCAACAGAGGGATTTTAATTCTGATCCTGAGTCTTCCCCAAACTGAGCTAATGCTGCAACCGTATGGTCCAGAGCAGGACAGGATGAGCATCCACCAGCTGCCCCACCTTAGCCTGGACCCCGTATGGGCTCTGGGCTGTCAGATGTGAAGAGCTGAGGATAGGGTGTTTGCTTAGCAATATTTGCATCTTCGGGGCTGTGGACAGAGCTTTCCTGAGCCCAGTAAACAGAGCTGTCTGTCTTATCACCAGGACATTATCAGGGATCTGAGAAAGAAGGAAAACTCCACCTGATGCGCCTGACCTCCTGATCAGCGTTATCATCAGCATGGACACAGAAGTATTTCTCAGAGGTGTTGGGACAAGTTTGCCTGCCCTGCTACCCCCACTGCTGTGGGATGCTGGTTTTCTGCTCCTGGTGCCCTGCCAGGCTGGTGTGTTTTGTTTTCCTGGAGACTGAGGTTTTATCAGAAGCTGACAGGCTTATCCTACCTTATCAGGGCAGCAGTGCTACTGTTAATGGGCCTCTGTAACAGGCTCTGGGCAGAAATGTTGATTGCTGCCTTGGCTGGAGTGGGCTGGGGAGGGCAGGAGGGTGATGGGATAAGTGCAGCATCCTCTGCCCACTGCTGAGGTCTCTGTGGGCAGCAGCACTGCCATCCCACACGTGTGTGGGGTTGAGGTGTGCTGTCCTGCAGTGCTTAACATCAAGGCCCCAACAACTGCGAACATTAAATGTCACCTCCCTCTGCAAGGGAACAGCTGTCAGCTCTGGTGTCCCATACACAGGTCCATCTGGAACATGGCATTTCACCTGCTCACTTTCCCCCCAGCTGCCACAGGTTATTTTTCCTTTCACCTACTTTGCAGCTGCCTGTGCAGTGGCTGAATCTCACCCCAGAGAGGGCTCTGGGCGGCTGTGAGTGATGTGACCTGGTCGCTCAGTGCTCCTTAGGTGCCAGTATCTCAAGGAGCCTCATGGTCCGTGTGTCCAAGCACCCAAATGGCAAAAGCAAGGCATGGAAGAGTTATCGTGGGGACTGTAGAGGAGTTAGACTTCTTACAGACAGAACTGATGAGCTGGGAGCATAAGTAGCTTTGCAGCCATGAGTGGCAATGCAGGGCGAGGACTCCAAGCCCAGTCTCCTCCACCTTCAGCCAGTGCTTGGCAGAGTCCTGAGGGCATGGATGGCAAAGTGGTGCAGGACAAGGGGAACAGGTAGGCATGGGTGTGCTCTGCCAGCACCAGGGGACACCCCATGAAGGGTAACCAGCTCCCAGCTCTGCCCAGCTCAGCCCAACCCCGAGATGATGTGGTACTGGGAATGATCCCACTGACAGACACCTACTCAATCCCACCAGACCCCACTGCACCGTATGACACCCTCGGGCAGGGACAATGCACCTGGGAGTGCAGCAGCACTTCAGGGCCCAGCCCAGAGCCTGCGGGTACCTGCACGGATACCTGCAGGCTCTCAAGGGTCGCTTAGGGCAGACTTTGATGGCATGAAGTCAAAACACACAGCCCAGCCTTCCCGGGCTGCTCCTCCCGTTCTCTCTGAGGGATTTAATGCAGATCAAAGCTAGTCAAACACAGGGATTTCCCAGCTTTACACACACCCCGTGGCCCCAGGACGCTGCCTCGGCCAGCCCAGCCCTCACTGCACCATTCGCCTGGGCAGGGGGTCCCCCCTTTCCTAACACCTCATCCGTAACCCCAGGGTCACTGCCAAAAACCACCCCAGGCAGAGAAGGGACTGAGCCTCTCTGAGGACAAGAGAGCCCAGGGGCAAGCAAAGGTGTTGACAAGCTCTGGAGGGCAGGGTAGATGGGGGGGTCTAATGGAGCCCTGGGTGTCCTAGCAGGCAGCTTCTCCCTTGCCCTGGGGAAGACAGGGCCACCACACGCTCCTTCCCCTGCCAGCAGATTTTATCAGCACCCTTTAATTAGCTTATCACCGGCAATTAGCTCCACAGCTCAGACTGCCCCTGGCATAGTCTGCAGGCCTGGATCTTTTCAAAGGAGGGCTGCAGATGTGTAGACATCCCGGGAACTGCTGGGTGGAGAGGTGGTGATGGCAAGGGGATGCTCTGAGAGGGGCTTACACCACTCCAGCCAAGGCCCTAAAATTGCCCATCCCACCGCCTGGAGAGAAGGCTTGGTTCTGTCCTGCGTCTGAGCCTGGCCCACGAGCATCCCTGGGGTGGCAGCAGGATGGTGCTCAGCTCCCATGGAGAGAGGGTGGCCATAGTGTGATGGTGCCATGTGATGTGGCTTCTCCTCAGGTCACACCTGGGATGACATCTCACTGCTGCAGGATGGGCTGGAAAAGCTGCTTGCCCTGGGCTGGAAGATTAACGATGGGGAGGGCAGGGTGACAGCCCGAAGCCCTTCATCTTGGGTATTTTTTTTCTTTTCCCTCCCTTTTGGAAGCGATCCCCACGTTCCCGCAGCCTGTCTCAGTGGGAGACCTGCTCCAGGCTTCAGCTGGAGTTCATGAATTTTGCCCAAGTGTTGCAGAGAGGAGATTGCATTTCTTTTAAGGAAACTGCATTTCCTCCAGTTACAGCAACCGGCTGGGAGCGAGGAGTCCTGGATTTTAATCTGGCCCCTGCTTTTGAGTCTTGGCTGTTGCTCTGAGCCAAACCTCTGATCCTGCTGTGGTTCATTTTCAGGCACGTGTGCCCCAGAAACTTTTGTAAATTAATTTTTCATACAGAATTCTTTTGCTTGATGGATGCAGTGAGAAACTATTTCCCAAACAGGAAAGAGGACCTCCCTCCCGCCTCCTCTCTCTCTCTCGTGGATGTTTTTAATAACAACATCAATTGTCTGCAAAAGACTTATTCCTTTCTGACCTCAAAACAACTCCTGGTTAGTGCATTCCAGCATGGCCACAAAACGAGTCTGAATGACTTCACAGGGCCCAGCAAGAGGCTTTGCATAACAATACACAGTTAGTGAAGGGTCTGATCCCCGCAGATGGGAACTGCCTTGGCTTCGCTGGGGGCTGAGGATGCTGAGCGCCTCGGGAGTGGACCCTGAGCACCAGGCCATGGTGCTGCTGTGCCAGTGACTTCTCCAGAGCTTCAGCTGTTCCCTTTTCCCCCAAAGCCTCTATCCATGAGGATAACCCTGTGTGTCCTTCATCCCACAGACCCTGTGAGGGGTCTGGGCTGAGGAGGGTTTCTGGGGGGGGTGATGGGTTCATCATGGTCCAAGCCAGCTGTATGTGGTGTGAGCAGTGGGAGAGACCTCCCAGATGTTTTGCTGCTCAACTGTGCAGACCAAGGGGGTGGTGCCAAAATGGTGGGGCTAAATGGGAAGGGTGGCCTGTGCCACTCCCTAGGCTGGTTGTGCTCCCTACCATGCAGCAAGCTATGCTACCCGCAGCCCAAATCTACACATTGACAGAGGTTTCATGCAGGCTCAGACCAGCATTTAAACCCAGGCGTGACCTGGGAAGCGTGCGTTTTGGGATCTTCTTCCATCCCCACCTCTGGGGATGGGGCAGCTGGTGCGTCTCACAGACACAGCTAGGTAAAAAATCTGCCATGCCCCAGAGGAGCCAGACCTGCTCAGCCCTGTCAGCCTCAGGACCGCTCCTGGTTAACAGGATCCTCACTGGGCATCGCACACCCACAGCCTCTACAGCCCAATTTTCAGATTTGCAGCCCTGCGTGGCCACAGTGGTCACCACAGGACCCAGGCTGTGGGATCCCAACCCAGACAGGGGACATTTTTTCCAGCCAAACAAATTATTGATTGATTAAAGCAGCTTGGGACTGGCTGGAGCTGCTCCCAGAGTGGTGGTGATTGAGCTGTAAAGGAACTCTGATTTTCCTGTTAGGTCATTGGAAATACCCATCTGGGCATTTCTGAACTGCAGCACTTTGGTTTTCCGCTGTGAAAGGGCACTGCAGAGCCAAGGTCACCTTGAGGCAGCCAGAGGGGGAAATCAAGCCACAGGCCATCAGACCGAAGAGGGGGTTTGGGGGGATCAGATAAAACATTTCTATGGCCAGAAATCCTGGAGGGAAGGAGGGAAGGGAAGCGTGCAGGACAGCAGATGCTTTGGCAAGAGAACGGAAACAAGCTTGAGCTCAAGCCCACCTCCGGACAGAAAAGCTTTTGCTGTTCCCAGCTTGGCCTGAGCCTCAGGCACTCGCCCACTCTCAGCTCCCCTCCCCGACGCGCGGGGCCGCACAGCTACGCCCTGGGACAGGGGGTCCCTCCTGCCCAAAACCCATCCTTCCCACCCCAGCCCGATGCACCAGAGCTGCCTGAAGTAACCCCCCACCTCCACATTTGCTCGCCCCACACCAAACCTGGCACTCTCAAGGAGACACAGACACTTATTATCTCCAAAGGTCCAGCCAGCAGCAGAGGCTGATGTGCAAAGTCCCTCCCACAGAGGGTTTGTTGGCTGGGTTTCCAAGCCAGCTGCTACACAGACCACCAGCCACCTCCCCAGGGAAGTCCAGTCGTGTCCCCAGGGGTGTCACTGTCCCTCACAGACCAGGTACCACCCTGGCACACCCAGCCCCGGAGCAGCTCGGGGTGCTCCTGTGCACATCGGTTTCTCTCGCCTTCCTTTGGGCGACCAGTTTCACAAGCCAAACCTCTGAAGTGTCTGTGGTTTGCCCATTGCTGAACACAAGGCTTTTAAGTACTTGTTTGCCACGGTTTGCATCTCTGGCACAAAGCTTGCCGCAGCCCTGGAAATAACCCTGAGCTGAAGCCTGATCCCCATGGCAGGAAATAAACATAATTTTATAAGCATGACCAGGCAGCAGAGCACCGGCAGCACACACGGCATTTCCTAGGAACCCAGATGTTTGTCAACCGACGGCCGCGCCGCGCTCGCGCTGATGTCAGGGAACGCTCAGGGCCTAAAGGGATGTTCCTACATTAGGAAACAATGTCTTCAGCAACCACAAAAGCAGGGACTCCAGGGCTGAGACGAGGAAAACAAACCCATGATACCCCCCAACGTATCACCTTGCTGTTGGACCCAGGGAACAGGAGCGACCGGGGGCCAATGCCTGTGGTACAAGGGCGGTACGGTGAGGGTGGACGGAGGTGCCCAGGGGACACAGCTCCCAGCCCTGCATCAGTGGCCGAAGCTCTTTTTAGTTCTGATGGGCTTGAATTTGGCCCTTAGCATTTTCTGGTTGCTAAGGTGTTGGACTGGGGTCCTGGGCTGCTGGGGTTGGACTGCTGACTCCACTTGGGAAATAAATGTTTCTTCACCTGAAAGACCTGGGAACCCCCAGCCACAAGCAGAGAAAGGAGCTTTTCCCACCAGGACAAACACAGCTGCTTTTAAAGCCAAACTCGGACAACCAGCCTAAAGCTCTCCCTGATATCCCCCCAAGGAGCTCAAGTCTTCCTCAGCTATGGCCAAGCACGTTCCCCAGGGGGTTTATTTATTGCTTTTGGTGATGAGCTAAACTAAACTGACACTTGTAATCTGAAATGGGAGTATCTACTGCAGCCTCACGCCGTGGGTGACAGCAATGGGTGCCATCAGCTGGGCTCTAGGGATGGCTCATCCCCTCTCCACATCCAGCCCTTCCCGGGATGCTGAGCCCTCTCCCTCTGGCCAGCACGCAGGGTGAGCAGTGCTGGGGGTGGCAGCACACGTGAGGACCTTTGAGCTGTGCTTCCCAGCAAAAGGGAGACACAAAAATCAAGTTTTTCAAGCGTTGTTTTAAATGCAACTTCAGAGCCCTGCTCAGGTGGCCTGTGAGAGAGGGGACCTCAGGTGGCCTTTCGGGATGCTCTCCATCGGTTCCAGCGACACAGGGAGTGGAGGAGCACTGCTCAGGGTGACTCCCTCCCACCTTGTAGGATGCAGAGATGCTGCATATGCATGAAGAGACATGGACCTGGCCCTGCGCCCTTATGGCCTCCAGCACTTATCCCTTCAGCCAGAAATAATACCCACATCAGAAAGCAGGCAGAGGGCTTTCCCACACCCCCAACCATACAGGTCTCAGCCCCATCAACCTCCAACCTCACTCCTCATGGGATTAATTCTCTTTTCCTTAAAAAAACGCAAGAGTGAGTTAGTTCCCTTTAGAGGGGTCCTGAGCTCGGTTCCATGCCTGCATCCCACTCCGGGCCTCGCTGCAGCCAGCTGCCCCCTTGGCCGACAGCTCCAGCCCCTTCGCTAACCCACCCGGGCAGCGCGGGCTGGCGTCCCTGCGTGCCCAACACGTCCCCCTGCTCTGGGCGATTGTTCCACCCGGATCCTGCCCAGATCATTTTTAACCTTCTGCAACTTTGGCTCTGGCAGCACTGAGGCTGCTCGGTGGGTAGCCTATTCGAACCAGCGCTCCCTTGTATTTGCCTCTCCAGGTGGTAACAGGCTGAAAAGCGCCTGTAATCCCCCTGAATGAACCGCACAGTGCAGAAACAAAGTCGAACTCTATTGTATTATGTTCATCCCCTTTTAACACGGGCTGGTTCAGCCACCCAAGATAAAGCAGGCAAGGATCTCACAGCTCGCTGTGCCGAACCCCAAAAGGAGAGGCAGGAAAGGTCCACCAGCCCCCCTGCCCCCCCCCGCCATGACCCTGAGGGGTTTGTCTGCAAAGCTGCTGGTGCTCTTACCACCCTTTCTCAACTATGCCAAGAAAAAAGTCTCCTGTCCAATCCCTTCCCACTACTGGTGCCAAGCATCACGTTTATGCCTTGCTTCTGCAGTCTGGGTTTTCTACAAAGATTTAGGCAGCAGGGTCTCAAGCCCTGCTCCCCACATGGGCCCAGGGTGCAGAGGCAGAACAGGCAGGGCTGAGATGCAGCCTCGGCAGCTGTCTGCTGGAAAGGTGATGGGGGTACCAAGGTGGCCACACTCCCACCAAGTCCAGCTCCTGCTGCATCCAGCTGCCCTGCTTGTATAGAAACTGCTGTGTGGCAGCCAAAAGGGAGTAGCTGGGATCAGGAGGGAGAGGATCGAGGAAGGTGCTGGACTCAGCACTGGCTGGGACAGCCCAGCACCAGCTCAGGAGCCGGCACGGCGCCATGCTTGCTCACACCAGATGAGTTCCTGGCTCCAGCAACATGGGCTGCTCCACCCTGCCCTTTGCATCGCTCCCATTCCCCTGCCCCCCTGACCAGGGGCTGCTCGGGCCAAAATGAACAAGGCCTCAGCAAAGGCGCAGCCATGAGCTATGTTCTGTGCATAGCTCTGTTTAAGTGAAAACAACTGCCCTGTGCCAGTCTAAATACAACTCCCTTTTCTTACTTCTACAACGTGGTAACCTTCTTTCAACAAATCGACCCTGCTCCTGGCCCAGCGATGCCTTACAGAGCCATTATGTTTCTTGGCCACAATGGCCGAGACCCTCTGAGGACAGCAGAGCTGTTCGGAGCCAGCGCTGGGCCCGTCCTGCTGGTACAAGGCTTATGTGAAACTCTGTGTGAGAAGGACTGGGTGTTTGCTCAGGGAAGGGGATGCTGGCAGGATGCGAGTTTCCTTCTGCCTTGTGTCACTGCAGAGCTGGGTCCAAGAGGAGAAATGTCAGCACGGCACAGGGTGTTCGGCGTATCCTGAGCAGGGTCTGTCCTCCATCCAGCTCACCTTGGGTGGCCCCAGACACGTCCTTGACACAGTCTGGGAACATCCCTGGTTCTTCCTTCCTCCAGCTGGATGGGGATCTTGGTTTCCAGCAGGAAGGGGTAGAGTAAGGTTTCAACTTTGGGTTCTTACAACTGAGCTGGACCTGCATCCCAGGACCTTCACAAGAAGTCAGGTTTGGCTTGTAAGGGAAGTACTGGGGAAGCGTTTGGGGTTAAGATAGACCTCCCCATCACCAAACCCAGGCAGTGATGGAACAATGTGTGATCCAAGGAGATCCACCTTGCTCCCATGTGCTGCTGATCAGTGCCTGCTAAGCCAATGGATGGCTCATTAAGTCAGCTGTTGTTTTGGAAAGGCATCTCATTAGCCCGGTGTTTTCCAAGAACATCAGAGCTTTGGCAGGGGCCAAGCAGCAGTCTGAGGTTAACAAAACAACCTGGTGTAGACAGACCTGGTGCCTTGGAGAAGTCCTCAGTCAGCAGCTCAGTCCGTGCTGTGGGGATCTGTGCAGATGCCAGGGATGTCCATTCCTCATCTTCACGAGCCCTTCCGGAGGCTGGGAACAGCCCATGTCTGCAGGAGGATGGTCCGTGAGATGCATCTGGAGAACAAAGTCTCCTAGGCTGCCGAAGAGACAGCAACTGCCTGGCTCCTGCAGGCGTTTCTCCACTACAGATGGAAGCTGTGGCCAAGAGCAACCTTTCCAGCATCCAACACGCCGTCTGCTCCGGCGGGGCCGGCCTGCTGCAGCAGCGGGCATCTCAGGGGACAAGCCCGGCTGGAAATGTCATTAGCATGTGTCACCTCTGCCTGCTTGGAAGGATTAATCAGAGTGAGGAGCTCGCTTTTTAATGAGCCTTTTCATGGTTCGCTCCTGGGGGAGGAAAAAAAAATACCACCACCCCCACCCCCCCAGAGCAAAACAGATTTTCCAATAAAATTTATAGAGCATGAAAAGGGCTTCTGGCACTGGGGTTCAGAGGTGGCTGGCCCTGTGCATGCGGAGGCACCACCCTCCTCCTCCTCCTCCTCCTTGGAGGATGAAAACAAAATAAACAAGCAGAAAAATCCCAGGAGCAGATAAGTGAAGTCACGTCCTTCACTGGAACCAGTGAGTTGCCATTGTTGGCAAGTGACCCTCGGCTGGGTAAACTGAGGCCTCTGAGGCATCTCTGCCTTGCAGTGTGGGCAAGGGCCCCCCACCATGGCCAGAGGGGCTCAGCTGCTCCAGGAGCCCCCGGCACATCCCTGAGCACTGGGATGTGACCCGCAGGCTTTCCTTGCGTTGAAGTAACTCTTAGGAACCTCAGCCCAAGCTCTGCCAGGCTGGGGGTGCATCTAGAAGATGCTCATCATGGAGAGCTTGCACCAAGCGCATGGGGTGGATAAGGAATATGAGCACAGAGTGAAAGCCCACACGCCTGTTTCAGTAGCTGTGTGGGTTACGTCTGAGCTGGGTGCACCAAATTGCCTTTCAGAGTGTCTGTGGAGGAGCAGCCACCTTGGGGGCTGCTCCATGTCCCCCTTGGACAGGTGTCTAGGGGGTGCGGTGAGCTGCACCAAGCATTCTCCATCCCTCTGGGTGAGATGCTCGAATGTGGTATCCCCCTTCCAGACCTGGCAAGGTGCAGGACTGCCCCAGTTTATTGTTCAGTGGGGCTGTCAGTGCAAGGGGAAGGGGATCACCCCATGCCAGGCATTCCCAGAGCCCCTGGCCATCCTCTGGGCAGAGGTGCAGGTGAGGGATGGGGGGCAGGGGGATGGAGACCGGGGATGGGGGAGTGGCATTTCCATGCCTGGTCAAGAGAACAAATTATCCTGGCACAGTCCACCCTTCCCTCCAGTGGCAAGCAATCCTCACAGCCATCTCAGCCACTTCTCTTTGCCCCGCAGAGCGGCATAAATCAGGGCAGAACAAAAGTCTTGTGCTGGGAGCTGGGCATGTGCACTGCCTTTCAGAGGGCAGGCACATTTCTCTATAGATCTGCATTCTCCAAGGACTGCAGCTCTGACAGCAGAGAGATTAAGCAAAACAACCCACTCAACCTATCCTTCTCCAAGACCTCTCTGTGGGTGGAACAAACCCATCACAGTCAAACCACAGGGCAGAGCCATAATTCACACTTGTTACTTCGCTGCTTAGTTGTTTAATGGCCTATTTTTCCTACTTAATGTTTTCAAAGTTTTGAGTAATAATTACATAGAATACAGGCTCCGTTGGCATTGGAACTGGAAAACTTAGAAATAATGAGGAAAAGCAAACCAAATGTACCACTTATTGGAGTCCTGGGGGAACCCGCAGAGCTCCAGTGAGCTGCATCCAAACCTTCAGAGAAGCCGTTCCGGTGGCATTCCTGGCTGGGTGGGAAAGGGCACACACACACCAGCCCTCACCCACACGGCCCAGTGAAAAGCTTGAAATCCACCCAACGATACCAGGAGGAATTTTTACGTTGGAGCAACCACAGCTCCTTTTGTTGCAAGCATTGCAGCACGCCACGGATCTCCCGCCGGACTGTGCCCATCGCTCGCAGCAGCGAGAGCCAAGTACCGGGAGCGAGCGAGCGCCAGCGGCCTCCCGAGCTCCCATGGACCAAGCAGTGTTTCCTTACAACTTTTCTAAGCAGTCAGGGCTGCAAACTCACTTCTTTTCCAGTTGTGTCTGCACCAGTGGAGACCTGGGTCCACGCCAGCAGAGTAAGGTATTGAAAATGAGAGTCACAGGGAGCACAGACCCTGCTGCTCCTCAGGGGTTTCTTGGGAATGGTCTGGTTTTCTGTGAGCTCCTAATTGTACAGCTATTTGCATGGACAGATTTGGGCTTTGCATTGTGCCCTGTGTTCCTGCTTCAGGGCTTGGGTGTTGGTGTGGTGTGGGACTGCGACCTGTGTCACTGGCAGTGTCCCTCCACCAGGCCCAACACTGGCAGGAGAAGCCCTTGGCGCACTCTGCCTCAGTTACCCCATCCATCACCTATCCCAGACCTCCTGCAGAAGACTGTCCTGGAGCTGGGGACCAGCCCCCACCTTGCTGGCACTGCTGAAGGGGAGATGCATGTTTCCTAGGTGTCAGGTCTCTGCGGAGGGGACATGGCATTGTGGGTGAGGCACCCTCAAAGGTCCCTTGAGCCACCTTGGAGCCACCCATCCCCCCCATCGCCCCCATCACAGCAGAACCCGGGACAACTGCCCTGCAGACAGACTTTTCCTCCATCTCAGACGGACTCAACTGAAAACCTGGCCTGGAAATGGCTGTGAAGCAAAAGGAAATATTAAAGAGCAGAGTGAGCAACCACCACATGTGAACATTATTGGTACACAGAAGTGCCATCCCCGAAATCTGTGCCAAGAAGCCTGCTGCCATGAAGCTGCTCAGCTCAGGAAACAACAAGGAATTGTGCAACTGCAGCGGCTGTCAGAGGCTGCGGCCGGAGCGGGGAGCCACGGCCTCTGCCAGCCTGCCTGGGTGTCAAACCTGAGACTGATCACAGCGTCTGTGCCTCACACAGAAAGCACAGGCTGAGCCTTCTGCTGGAGACAGACTGTCATTTTTCCACTGAAAAACATCTAAATGTAGTAGAAACATTGTTTTGGGTTTATTTCAGATTGAAATGGCTTCGCTTGGGGTTTTGAAAGCCAAGCCAGAGGTTTGGATTTAAAACAAAAAAAAGGGGAAATATTTCTGTCCTGTTTTGAATTGCCTTCCATCAGATAATCAAAGGCTTCATGGAGAGGGAAGAGTTTCCTTCAAACATTCACATCCAATTTGAAACAGTAAATTAAAAGAAATTGAATGCTCTTAACCAGCTCCCTTATTAGCAGCAATGTAATTCCCTTCCCACAAGCACCAGGGCTCAGCCTCCCCTGCTCTGCCTGTCGTCATCCCACTTAAGGGTGGGTTAGTTTTAGGGTGCCTGATCTGAAGCTGAATTGCCTCTAGCTGGGTTGGGGGCACCCGAGCTGGCATCTGCCTGACAGGGCTTTGCTTTCCTGTCATGGCTGCTCTGACAACCACTGCCACAAGCACAGGAGCCGGGCCTGGGGTCTGGATCCCCCCAAAAATGGGTGCATACGCAAAGAGCGAAAGAGGCCCTGTTCCCAAGTGCCTCCAGCCTGCAAAATGGGGCTAAAGACTATTTATTCTCTTCAAGCTCTGCATGAAAAGTGATAAAATGAGGCTAAATCTCTGCTTTCTCTTTTTTCCCCTCTTTTTAATGTAGGGAAGGTAAGGCTGCCGAGCCCTGGGGACTGCCTTTATTTCCTCTTTTATGATATTTACTAAAGACTTAAAGATGGGAAGAGGTAGAAGCCTATGGAGTGTATGGGCTGAGATGAAAAGGTCCCGGATCCCCAGCGGGATAGGAAGGCTTCCAACAGGAGGCACAAGCTGCTCGGCTTTGTTTCTCAATTCAAACATGGTACCATGCACAAAGGGAGGCGAATAATATCGCTCTCCCAGGCGGCGAGCCCACGCCTTGCTGCCAGCCATCATCATCATAATTCAAAACAAAAAAAGGATGCCAGCAAGAAAAATGATTTGGGATTAAGGGTCCCTGTGTCCCACCTGCTGGCTGTGGGTATTCTTCTGCTGAATAGACCTTCAGCTCCCCCAGACCTCGGGCACCCCGGGGCAGAGTCCATCCCTTTCCGGGCCACCATTGACATGCTGTGGGATCAAAATACCTATGGAAAGATTCCTGGGGAGCTGGCTGTGTGAATAAAAGGGCAACCTGTCAATGACTCCAAGTCTGCACAATCGCCAGGGCAATGGGGAAGGGGCAGCTCAGGTTCTCCTGCGAGGCAGAGGCTGGGGGGAATGGGCAGCACAATGCATGCTAATGGCTGAGCTGACCAGTGCTGGGCAGCTCAATGCCACCCCGGGAACACCCTGTAATCTGCCATTATATCCCCCCTTTGACATGGTTTTTCTCTGCTTAATGGTCCCCTTTGGGCTTTGATCCCCAGGAACAAGGCTGAGCTGGCTGGTCCCTTCCCCAGTCCCAAGGTGTGTGGACAATGCTCAGTTTCCTCCTAACAGCACAAATACAATGGGGCAGTCGAGCAAGCCTCAGGTGTCAATAGAGCGTCTAAACCCACGCTCTTTTCCCCACAGTCTCCCCTTGAGGCCACAAAAACTGTCATCCACTGCATCCAAGGATGAGGAGCTCCACAGCTTGCCCAGAGTGCTGGAGGAATGACCTCCTTCCTTTTGACTCGGATCAAGATCCTACCAGCTTCATTCCCGTCCCCTCTGCATGGAGTCACACAGAGAAATTCAGGATGCTCAGCCCCTGGCAGGTCTTGGATCCAAGGCTGGCCAGGGGAAGGGCTGGCAGAGGCTGGAGTCGAGAAGGCCAAGACGTCTGGGGAATCCTCTGTCTATGGCAATATAGATTTCTACAGGGAGCTGTGGGGTGCTGGTGGGCAAGGCCACACAAAGGTACAGAGTAGTGAAGACAAGGGCTGAGGAAACACGCTGTGAGAGGAGCTGTGCTGGCAACGGGAGAGCCTGAAGCGAAGGGACCGAGGGAGATAACAGACCAGAGTCGCTCCCGGGCTCTGCCCAGAGGTACATCAAAAAGCATTGCCAAAGATGAGGGTTTGGAGACACTACAGTCACAATGCACCATTGCATCATCCATCAATGACGTGTCAAAACCCAGCTGAAACACAGCTTTCAGTACCAGACTGCGATGAAGTGACAATCTCACCCACAGCCACCAACAAGGTCTGCACCACATTTATCTCAGAGGGAACTGGGAGCCTTTGGTAATTCTGCTTAATCTTTTATATGAGGTTCTGAATTTACAAGAGATTCGGTCTGGGTATCTGGCCAGGAAGGGAAACTCTGGCATCATCTGGGTCCTTATATTCTGTGGTGGTGTGACAGTCCCTACAGCATCTCCTTTGATGCCCAACAGGGTGTTGAATTTGGAGTTGTCTGAGAGGTTTCAGTTCTCCATCCAGCATGATCCCCTCCTGTGGGGCTGGGAATTGCTGCCAATGATGTTTGGTTTTGATAGAAGTCAGTTCTTGACTCCCCTTTGCTTCAGCCTCCAGCTGCTTTGCTCATGGCACCAAACCCAGGACCTGATGAGGCCTGGTCACGCTTGGTCATTGCAATCCCCAGGCCGGAGCAGGGAGAGAGTCAGGCCAGCCTCTCGCAGCCCACTCCCTGTTGTGCTCTCCCAGTGCTGCTCCTCTAGCAGGGTGCCTGCACTGGATGTCCTGCACTTCATCTCGTTCATAAAACTGATGCTAGGCAGAATGCTTGGCTCAGCTGGAGTGTGACCCACAGCAATAAATCTGCACCGCTCCCCCCACTCACGCCCCCACGGAGCTGCTGTCACTGCCCATTTTGAGCTGAAAAACCAAACATGACATTTCCCAGGTGCAGATGTGTTTGTCTCCCCTCCCTTCCAGACTTCCTTGGCTTCTCTCTCTTTTTGAAGAGAAAGAGATTTAGCAGGCTCTCCTCCTGGATGGAAACGCTGAGGCAACGGCTGGCTGGGCCAGGGGGACTGCTCTGACACCCGGGGGACACGGCCGGCCGTGGCACCCCCACCAGCTGTCCCGGCTGAGGAGCGGGGCTGCAGGTCTTGCCTTGCCCCAGGAGAACTCCAGAGGAAATGGGTTTTCTCTATCCCAGCCCCGAGGCAGCGGGGAGGATGGGGAAGGTCTCCCGGTGCTCACAGGATGCATGGAAAGCTTCATGGAGTGGAGAAACAGGCTGTGAGAGGAGGATGGTGGGGAGAAGGTCAGACATGGTGGCAAGCCGTGAGATGGAGCTCTGGTGCTCCTGCCCTCCCTGTGTGTGCCCCACACAGCTGCTGCCCCAGCCTCTGCTGCTCATCCCTGCAAGTGGCTGCTTTTAAGGGAGATAACGTGTGGGGCCATAGCGTAAATATAGTCCAGGGGACCTTATAGCCCTCAGACCGTCCTGAGAGGGCTAACAGAATGCAGCACAACTGAGGATCAAGTTTTAGGACTCTAACCACTTGTAATCCCCTATCCGATATCAGTTAATTCATATCAAGTACCAGTTATTATCCAGTGCCAGTTAATTCATAGAAAGAACTTGAAAATCTCAAAGAATCATAGAATCTTTAAGATTTAAAAAGGATGAAAAATCATTACGTCCAACTGACAACCCCACACCACCATGTCTGCCAAACCATGTCCTGAAGCAGATCTCCCAGATGTGTGATCCTTAGGAGCAGATGCCATTCAGTGACTATTACTACTAATATGCTGCTAAAACTAATTACAGCAATGCCATCTTTGGTTCAGAAACCCCTAAATTATGGAGAACACATGGGCCAGCTGTTGCCACAGGGTTGCCCAATAGTCAAAACCTCCCAAGGAGCCCAGTGCTGCTCAGGTTGGACGCAGGATCCTGCACCAACAGGTCCTTTCTTCTGGCCAGTCTAAAGGCCAGTTGCAGAGCCCGAGGCTGGGACTCCTTCCCACTTACTGCTGGCACTTCAACTGACACCCATCTCAGGCACCTGAGTACATTGGCAACCATGAAGGGAGGAAGGATTTCCAAGAAGGAAATTCAGAGTGCAAGGAGAAATGCCCTCCCACTTCCCAGCCAGCGTGACTGTGATTCTGCAACCACATCCCCATAAGCAGAGGCCCAGGACAGCAGCAGCCATTCCTGTGAGCGCTGCCTGGAGATGCCAAGCCCTGACAACACGCTGCCATGAGATTTCTAGATGAGCAGGAGCTGAGAGCTCCCAACTGCAACCTGGTTGCAGGTTCTTGGGCGAAGGCAGCTGTACCAACATCCTGGAGTAGTGTCTGTATGATGTGCCCTCCGATCAACTCACAGGGACAGCAGTATTCCCAAACCCTGCTCCTGTGGCATCCCTGTGTTACTTTTACAGCTTATTGTCTGCTCAAGGGCCAGGTTTCCTTCCATCTCAGTGCCTCATGGAGGTGAGTCTTTGTTCTGCAGCTGGTACTAGAAAACTCCTCTTCAGATTGCACAGTGATAAGGGACGACCGGGGCTCTTTATGACACTGCCTAATGAGCTGGTGACATTTTTATGCATGAAGAAAGTCCCCAGATGATTAGTCTTGTTGATTCCTCAGAGATGCCAGGATCCTCCCCCAACTAACAAACCCCAGCCACACTCTTCTCAGCAGATGAAATCTTTGCAGTTCACTTTCTCTTCCTGCCCTCCACTGAAACTGTCCTCTCCTTGTGACCACCCCACCGTCAGAGGTGGGAATGACCTTGCTTTCCTTTCGGTGGGGAACTCTGGCTTCTGTCACGTAGGATGGGAAACAGAGGTGTGCATGGCATGGGGGCTTGGAGCCTCCCAGGGCTGGGATGGGAGAGTGAGTCTGGGCATTGGCTGATCTTTTCGGGCCAGTAGAGGGGTGCGGGATGAGGTGTGCACAAAGGCACCACTGTGCACGGCTTTGCGAGAGCCGATCCTGCCTCCTTAAGGGATAAGGCGGCTTTGAAAGGGCGAGTTAAGTGTGCCAGGGTATATGAAGACTTTGTGAGGGGCTTTTCTAAAATCCCACACAAGAGGCTGTTAAGGAAACCTGGTAACCAGAGGATAAGAGGCAAATTCCCATTTTAACACCAGCCTCGGGTAGCAGAGACAAAGGGTTCGAACGCGGCAAGGCTTGGCATGCGGGAGGTGAGCAGCGCCCGGGGCGCAGTCATCATTAAAAATAATAACACTGAGCACTTTCAAAGCACTTGGTAAACATGATTAACTAATTAGTCAACTCTTTACTAATTAACCAGTCACAGGACTGGTGTTGCTCAATATGTTTAATGATCCGGAGAGCGGTTGAATAGCTGGGGGCAACGTCTGCGGAGGACGCGGGAGCTGTGGAGGGGATTGATGGAGAGCCTGAGATGAGCTCACGGTGGGGATGGGGCTTGGAGGGGATGCTTACCCTGGGCATGGGCTGCAGCTGGACCCTCTGTTGGTGGCAGATACTGAGCTGTCATCTCCTCTTCCCCTGGCAATCCCCTCACTGCTTCTCACCCTCCTGTCGCGACAGGGGACTCACAGTGCATCTCCCATGGACGCTGGTGGTTAACGTTTATAGCTACCCTGTGCTTTGCCAGGAAGAGGGAGGACTGGGCAGGGCCTGGCAGTGTGATGGTGCTGGGTGCTCAGCCAGTGCTGAACGGAGCATCCCACCTAGCTGGAGTCATCACAAACTGCCTGGAACAAAGCGTGCTCTCCTTTTTCTCCTAGCTGGCCCCAGGACCTTGAGAACGAAGGCTCACCACTGGGCAAGCAGCTCCCAGCTGAGTTACCAGCTGGTCGTGTTGGTAGCAAAAGTTTCCAACTGCAAACACTGGATGCTGCAGTTACCAGGAGAGAAAGAAAGAAAATTCTCCCATGCAGAACAGTGCTTGGAGGTCAATAGAGAGAACCCTGCGGCCTGAATACCCAATCTGGGGAGACTCGGGAGCCTGGCAGGGAGGCTCGGGGTCTGGGTGTCTGCGCTGTCACACTTGTAGCCAGGTTACCATGGCTCATCCGCAGTGAATCCACACCCCGGGGGTCCGCTCCTTGCCTGCATTCAATCGGCTCCTCTCTTCCAGCATTGAGGAGGACAGTTGATTTGCAGAAGAAAAGCGAGTCCTTAGTGGTCCTGTCATGTCATCGCCCCGGGGGCTCACAAAGGACTGTGGGTGCATCCCAGAAAGGGGCTGCCTGCGCTGCCCCGCAGCCCCTGCACGGCCCGGGGACTGGCTGCCTATGGGCATGGTGCCCGCTCCTCTCCCCGGGAAGGGGTGCTGCACCCAGGGGCGGCCAGGCACCCACCTCGGCAGCTGCTCGGTCCCCTGGGTGGTCTCTCTGTGTGTCCAACAGAGGGGACCTCAGCATGGCGGCGAGGACACAGGAACGTTCAGGGCTTCAGCTGGCATCACCCCGTGCACGGGGGTGTCTGGGTGCCTGGTCACCAGGCAAAGGGAGCACTGGGACCCCTAGAGATGCAGGTCGAAAGCGAACACAGGAGCCAGGAGAGGCACGGGCACTCTGCTTTGTGGGGTTTGCTGCCCAAGCTCTGGAGCTAGGACACAGAGTGGGGTATCCAGGGGGAGGGGGGAATGATGCTTGGGCTGTGGGGGATGCTCAGCCTCTGCAGGACCCCCCCAGCTTCCGTGTCTGTTCATCCTGCAGCCAGGGACCCTTGCTCAGTGCTTTTTTAGGGCTCCCCTCTGCCAAGCCCTGATGGTATTTGCAGCTGTGGGGCTGCTTCTGGGGGCCTGGAGTTGGGTCCTTCGGCCTCGTCTGCCCATCCCCCTCCCTCCCTCCCAGGGCGGGGGGGGGGCGGGGTGTGGGCAGGCTTATTTGCCCTACCTTCTAGAGCTTGGGGGTAAGGCAGCTGTACTTCAGAGTGCTGTGAGACCCTGCCATCCTGGGCACCCAATAAGAGCTGCAGACAGACTTAATGAGTCATCTCTTTCCAAGCGGGGAGAAAAATGTCACATTACATTCTTGTTTGCAAATTTCTCCAATGTGTAGCTTGAGTTCCCAACGCAAACGAGCTCACAGTGGAAACTGTCTGCAGGGCTGGATGTTCCCTGGCCATGGTTTTGGTGATTTGTTGGTGTTTCTGGGTTTCAAACCCCCTCTCATGGAGTGACAACTAAGCCAGCATCTACCTGGAGTCTCACGGTGGTAAAATGCAGCGTGTCTTCTGGAGATCTGTGGCAAGAAGACAGAAATCTTTCAGCAGCAGAGAGAAGCTCCAGAGTTCAGTCTGTATTCCTGACATGTATTTTCCCATGTAATCTCCTGTGTGGTGTTCAAGGCCAGGTAGGGCTCAGTTACCTTGTGTGGTGGCCTAACCCTGGCTGGAGGTCCCTCCTCCACCAGAACCCTGCCACGCAAAACCACAGAACTGTGATAGAAATGACTGGGCTGAGAGTTCCCTTTACAGCAGAGCCACCAATGCCTGTCTATGGCATCTCTTCTGCCTAGTGTATCTGAGCATCTGGGGCTGAGTCTTCATCATGTCATGCCTCAGTTTACCACCAGGCACAGCTAACAGGAAAGTCTGGAGGCCAGAAGCCCTCAGTGGCTGCAGCACGGTCAGGCAGAGCTTGGATAAAGGAATAGATGTTTTCCATCTGGAGCATTACGGGAAATTGGACTTGTTTAGCAGCGA
>VZTU01024773.1:640178-738687 GCA_013400835.1 Zapornia atra | reverse complement strand
GGTGGGTGGGCAGCGCTGAGCAGTGACTGATGAAGAGCATCAGATGGTGGCTGGGAAAATGCCTCATATTTACTGCTAACTGCTGAGATTTAGGGCTTGCCAAAGCGAGGTGCTTGTGCCTGAAGGACATGTGGAAAGCCTGTGTAAGATCTGATTGTAATCTCTCTACTTCAAGCCTGTGTAAGATCTGATTGCAATCTCTCCACTTCTCTTTTCCTTACTTGTACACCACCTAGCACCATGGGGGGTCTTCTTTCCCCTTCCTTCTCTGTTCCCCTCTGGATGTCTCTCCAAAACCACCCATCCCTGCGCCCATCAAACCTCATTTCCTCCTGTCACAAATGATTCATCACGGGGAACGAGACTAGAGCTCCTGGAAGGGTTCACACTGTGGATAATAACAGAGGCTGAAGGCTGGCAGTACCAGAAAGCCACTGGAAAGCCACACACCAGGTGGCTGGGTCCTCTGGGAAGTGCTCTGGAGCAGTTTGGAACATCTGTCCTGCATCTAACAGGAGTTATCTAACAACATCTAACAGGTTCTAATATCTAACAATTATCTAACAGGAGCTGTCTCACCAGGGAAGGGCTTGTCCCCATCTTGCCTTCACTCGGGTTAGCAGACTCCCATGAATTCCATTTCCAGTGGCATTGGGACGCTCGCCCCTCGCTGCCCTTCTCCCTTGGCTAAGCCTCTTGAGCTCCAGCCCACCCCATGGCCTTTCTGCACCGCAACAGGGACTCAGCCTCCCCGCCTCATGCTGAACTGTGTCTGAGCAGGGACTTGCAACTCCAAGGGCACTTTGAGTGGAAGATCTACCTCATGGAGGGGAAGGACCCCACGGGCAGACCTTCACCTGGCTCCTTGGCAGTCTGCTGCAGGAAATGGGGATTATCTCTGTGGCTGTGGAGGCCAGTTCCTCCTGCTTGAGGGGGAAGGTATGAAGGTGGGGAGGAGGATGACAGATGAGAAGAGGGAAGAAGGGAACAAGAAGCATATTTTTCTGCGTTTGGGGATGCTGCGTGTGCAGTCCTCCTGTACACACCATCTGTGCTCTGGTAGAACCACGTTGGGTCTTTTAAGAGCACCGATCCGCCCTTTCATCTCTCACGCAGGGCAAAACACGTACCACAGAGCTGGGAACAGAGCCTCAGACAGAGTAAATTGGTCATGTTCTGCTGGTACCCACAGGGTGATGCTGATTTTCATTACAGAGGTGGATGGCCCAGCAAGATCGGAACAGCAGGGCTGGCTGTGCTTTTACTCAGGGTCCCTTTATACCCCCCTCCTCTGCTTCGGGGAGGGGGGGGAATCACCCTGAACCTTTAGGGAGTGTGTGAAAAAGGCAGGTTTGGAAATGTGAGCGAAACCTTTTTGGCTCTGAAGCAGCTTTGGACGTCCACAGAAATGCTTTGAGATCTGCAGCAGGCAGTTGCCAAAGAGGAGCAGTTTTATTATGATGTGATTGGTGCTGTGCCCTTCGGTGATTTGCACATCCCGTGGGGCAGATCCTCAGCTGATAAAACCTGGGAGAACTGAGCTGATTTATGTCCACCAAAGATGTGCTGCAGCAAGCCTGCATTACACCGTTTGATGAGGAGTCTGCTTGCTCTATCTTCTCTCTCCGCTTGCCTTTTAGTCACTAAAATCTGCTTCATTAACAAACTCTGCCTAATCACCGCTCCTGAGCAGCGGAGCACTTTGCCCAGTGGGGCTCCACATGAAGCTTCTGCCCAAGGATTGTTCCAGCAGAGGATAACGTGCACTTTAATGGCTTCGCTTCTCCTTAGCCAGTCGTTGGAGGATGCGGAGCGGTGATTCTGCAACGCTCGCTGTGCTGGGAGTCTCTCATGGGTGGCTGGATATTAGCTGTGAATCTGCTCATCTCCTGAGCCTGAAAACGTTTTCCTTCATTAAACCAAAGTGTCTTTTAGCTAAGGGCATTTCTGCAGTCAGCAGAAGGCTAGAGGGACAGTAGAGGGGATACTTCAGGTTTTGGGGATGCCATGGAAAGAGTTTGGGGGTCGTTGAGGATTTCATCTTTGTGCCAAGCTTTGGCTGGAGATTTTTTTTGGGGGGGAAAAAGCCCACAAAGCAAAAAAAAAAAGGCTTCTGGAAAATACAGTTCCCTGATCTGGGAGCGATTTGATTTTGGCTTTGCCACAATGGAGGGAAAGATGGGTATCGCAAGGAGCAGGTCCAGACCTGGGTGCCTGATCAGGATACGCGCTCGGCAGTGGCTCTGGGTGCTCCCCGCCCCATGGGCTGTGCTTGCAGCCCCGCTCGGTCGACGTGGTTGACGGAGACCCGTGCCCAGCCCCACGATGCAACATGAAAAGCATAATTTAAGCTGTTCTATTCCTATCCTGGCGTGGAGCCATTTGTTGGAGACGTAAGAGTCTCCCCCACAAAACCCCTTGCAGCAGCATTTTTGCCGTGGGGAGCCACGCACTCCACTGAGGTGCTGGGGGAGCAGCGGAGCTGTGAGGAGCAGCTCAGCCGGCGTTATTCTGTGGGTGGCTTGTTTTTCATCCTTCCCACCCTCTCGGTGATGATGGGGCCTATTTTTCTCCCTTCCATGTGCAGAAATAGCTTGCATTTGTCGTAAATCACCTCAGCTGCAGATGGTGAGTCACTGGCTGATCAAAGGCAAGACCCTTTTCTAGGTCTGAGGGGAAGACTAGGTGCTTCAATAAATCATTAGGAATTGGCAGCAAAGAGAGTTTCCTTTGGGTTTAGTGGGAAAACCTCACACACCCCTCCTTTGTCCCCCATGCCCCCTGGCTTGTGTAGTGCAAATTGCAAATACTAATGACGTGAATGGGGACACCTGATTTAGGATCCTTGTTACAGCCATTCCCAGGCATTGGGCAGTAGGTTCTGCCCTAGGCAACACGTGTGTCCAGCAGCACAGGGAACGGTGCAATAGCTGGGGGGAGGATAATGTGAGTGAGCGCATGTGCTACGAGCAGGGAACAAGAAGGGACACAGAGCAGTGGCATGTGCCATTCACCAGCATCAGCGAGATAAACGCAGAGTCCAAGGGGATCAGCATCAGCCTGGCATGAGCTTGATGTGAGCTACTGAAGCAGTGACAGGATCTGGGATGAGCAGGGTGAGACAAGCCACAGGCCCATGACACGGCTGTGCCAGGATCCCGGATCCCACCCCGTGTACCTGTGGCAAGGTGGGATGAGGTGGTGTAACAGGGATGTCCATCACAGTGCACCTGTGGCGAGGTGGGATGAGGTGGCACAACAAGGATGCCCACTCAAGGAACAGTAGTATGGCAGTGGGGAGAGGAGGAGAGACTGAGCCCCAGCCACGCGTCTCCCAGTGTCATGGCTGCAGCGTCCTGCCCAGGAGGGTACTGGCTTACATGGGAGCAGAGGGTGGCACGGGAGCTGTCACGGGGAACAGGCAGGGAATTGCTCCTGTACACTACACCCTCCTCTCCTTCCGCACCCTCTGCGTGTCTCATGCCAGCCTTTCTGGGAAGGAAGGGATCAATGGCTCTTGAGTCAGAGACTCTGCTGAAAGCTGAGCAGATGAAGCGTTTGCCATCTGTGAACAAGTTGTTCTGATTGAATTAGGGAACATTTAACATTTACAGATAATTAGAAACAGCCACCCATTACAAAGGGAGCAGCAGAGAGAAGGGAAGCTTTTGAAAGGCAATGGGAAGCTCCTTGACACATCAGCCAGGGGAGCTTTTGAGACACAACTTCTGAGCAATGCTTTGTGCTCCTTACATTCCCCAGATCCTGGGAGCCAGGTATTTATCTCTGTCTTCTGTCCCCTCCATCATTTTTTACCTGCCTTTTCCCTGTTTCTCAGGCAGCGCTCAGCCAGCTGCCCTTCTGGGAGATTTTAACAGGGTCTCCTTTTTGGTCCCATGCTGTGAAGCAAAAGGGAAGGAAGTTTGCTTCTCTTCCCCATGATCATCACAGTCTCCCCTTGGCCTGGAGCTGGGTGATGCAGCCGTGGGGAGGGACAGCTCTGAGTGCAGAGGTTCCAAGGGCTACCCTGACCTCCAAAGGATGGGCCTGGATGTAAAGATGGNAGAACCCTGCCACGCAAAACCACAGAACTGTGATAGAAATGACTGGGCTGAGAGTTCCCTTTACAGCAGAGCCACCAATGCCTGTCTATGGCATCTCTTCTGCCTAGTGTATCTGAGCATCTGGGGCTGAGTCTTCATCATGTCATGCCTCAGTTTACCACCAGGCACAGCTAACAGGAAAGTCTGGAGGCCAGAAGCCCTCAGTGGCTGCAGCACGGTCAGGCAGAGCTTGGATAAAGGAATAGATGTTTTCCATCTGGAGCATTACGGGAAATTGGACTTGTTTAGCAGCGATGTGCTGTGAGACAGACAATAGCAGGGACAAGCTGTTAAGGGCTGTCTGTCCTTCTGTGGGCAGCAAAAGATTCTTTGATCTTACAGGATAACCTGAGAGGAGTAAGACTATGGGCTCACTCCNTTTTTTTTTTTTTTCCAGCTGGCTTTATTACATAGAAAGATAAATAACCTTGGAAGAGAAAAGTGTGAATTTTTGGTTACAGATTTCAAACAAGAAAGCAAGCTGTGTGAAATGCTCTCTTCTCTACTAAAAAAAAATAGCTTTCCTCTTAGAAATGCCTCTTATTTTCTCGTGTTCCCTTAATATGTTTTTACATCAACAGTATTAAGAAGAGCATGTGTCTCATACTTCTCTTCTGAGAAAGAGAAAAAATTCCCCAAAACACAAGAAGAGATGATTTCCTTCCCAAATTTCCTCTGAAGAATAACTGGCATTTCTCAAGCAGCTCAAGCAGTAATTGTGCTTCCATCAGTGACAGTAATTGCACTGCATCTGCTGCAGAGAGCTACCCGAGGGGTGAAGTCAGGGAAAGCTGCAGCTGCCCTTTGGCTGGAAGCAGCCTCGGTGGTGCCTCTTGGGCAGCAGCTCCACAGCTTGAGCCCTGCTCCCAGCACCACGAGCAGACGGAGCTGCGGTCGCAGCCCCGACCCGGCCGGGGCTGCTGCACCATACGGGGATGACTGTGCTTTTGGCTGGCAAGGGAACTGCATCTTTTCCTTGGCCGTGTCCCTGCCATAGGCTACGGGTGAGGGCCTTGCTGAGCAGCCCTGATGGAGGAACGTACCTAATGAGGAGAAACTTCTCAAAGCTTGTCTAAAGCCAGCTGGAATGAAACCAGAGACAAGCGTACGGCTCACAGAGGTAAGAGTCAGCTTCCCTGCATATCTCAGAAGGAAATAAATGGAGAATTGAGGTTTTTTCCACAGGCCCAAAAATAATCCTGATGGGGATAACTGAGGAGAAGCACGGACACAGCTTTCTGCACAGCTTGCACCCCAGCCTCGTCTCCCTTGTTTACCAGGGCTGTCCCCAGCAGGCAATGTGTAGGACCCTGACAGACATCTAGTGGCATTTAACTATAACTACAGGAACATATGGCTTAAGAAGGAGGTGCCCCGGGAAGCAGTGGGGTACGGTGGTAAGGAGATGGTTCTGCTCTCCAAATAAATGCCAGACTGTGGTCACAGAGAAATGCCAGCCTCCATCCCTTGCTCTGGCATCCATCTTATGGAAGAAGAAAGGGAGAGATCTGTGACCTAGCAGCACTTTTTCTTGGAGAGTTGGACTGCACGGAAAGGAATCACCACAGATGGCTCACCCTACACAACCCTGTCCCACTGCCATTCATATCTCTGCCGCTCTTGGTGGGGAAGGAGAGGGTGCAGAGGGCAGCCCCCCGCCATTAGACACAGCGTGTGCTGGGGGGGGATCTGCACGTGCCCACATCTTGGCTGGGAGCATGAGAAAATGCCTCCAAGGGGGTGTCAGACACAGTTACAGTGAAACATGATATTTATAACAAAGTGTGGGGGAAGGTGTCACATCACATTACGCTGATGCTCCGGCACCAGAGATGCAGGGACAATGCTGCAGAGTGGGATGTGGTCAGGGCCAGCAGGCTGTAAGAGGGCTTCGCTCTGCAAACGCTGGTTCTTCTTTGGAGTCCTGGCAACATGGCACACTGTAGCAGGGTTTTCCTGGAAGCTAGCAGGGAGGGCAAGCCTCTCATGCATGGGCACTGGCATCTGCTGCTGGTGTCACTGGGCTCCTGCATTCTTGTGCTTGGCCTTGCTCTGGTTTTCAAGGGACACAGTGCTAGGGTGTATGGTGGTAAACTGGGAGGAATAAAATCCAGCTATCTCTGATGTTCTTAAACACTGGTCTGTTCTTTCTGTTCTGGGTAGATAGCAGCAGATGGATAGTGATGTTCCACTTGCTTTTGAGTCAGTGCAAGGACACAAGGCCTAGGAACATAACCTTGCTGATAGACTTTCCCTTAGCAAGCTAAGCTTAAATGCTGTATTCTGTGGAATGAGCAGTCCTTCAGAGGAAGCCAGGCTGTGTCACTGCAAGCATCTGGGATTGCGCAACTCCCTCCCCGAGGAGCCAGGCTCTGACAGTACCAAGCTCTTTCCAGTTGCTGCAATGAGTGGGGCAAGACAGGGAATACTGAAGCCAAAGGGGCACACCTCAGAGCTGCAGTTTCCCTGTGCAGGAGGCAGGGGAGAAGGCCCAAATCCCCATGCAGACATACCCTTGCACGTTCTAAGGAGAGCAGTGGGAGCTCAGAGGCTTATTTCTGTGTGTTCAGCTCCTTCTCCTTCCCCCTGCCCTGGCAATAGTACAATAAAACATGGATGCAATGTAGCGCAGCGATTGCAGCCTTCACTGGCCTCTTGGGGCTAATTGCCTGGGAATAACTTTTGTCAGCTGCCGCTTCTCCCTCACCGCGAACACGCGAGCATCATCTCTGGAGAGAACAGCCGGCACATGGGCAGGCAGAGCCAGAGCCTGCTGCTTCTCTCCCTCTCCCCGGTGAAGGTATTTGGTGCAGTTCTGGTAGCAAGTAGCCCCTCTCCCCATGGTGGCGAGTGGAGCCTGGTCCCCCCGCACGCAGGCCTAGGGGAGCTTTGCACACCCCAGGGCAGGCTCAGAGCCCTTCCTTCCCTCTCTGCCCTGCCCTGCAACTCACCCAAGAGAAGATACAGCCACACTGCCTTCGTGGTCAGTTCAGCCTCTTCCCACCCGACACCAGCCCTGCTTTTCTCCCTGCTTCTCCCCCGATGCAGACAGCCCTGCCATTTCTTTTTTTGGGGATTCAGCTGCTCGGTGCCTGCAGGGATTGATGTTCTTTCCCAGGGTGGTTTGAGGCCAGCTTGAGCATTGCAGCTCCGTCCAGAAGCGGAGACCTCATTGCTAGTGGCACGTCGGTGCCAGCTTTTATTCTCATGGGAGCACCACGCTGACTGCTCTCGCTGGAGTACAGGCGTGGGTAGGGGTGACCTTGGCCCCTTTTCCTGCCCTTACGAGGCTGCTTCCAAGTGCCTGCAGCGCTGAAGCTGCAGTCCCTGACTGGAAGTGGCAGCAGCGGCTGCAGGCCGGCGGGCAGGCTCTGCCACAGCTGCCCGTGCGGGAGCATTCCCCGGGACAGGCACCAGCACCTGCCCCCTTTGTGACGTCCGTGTGTCTGCACTGGGAGAAAGCAGCTATTAATTCCCCTGGGGAAATGACCTCTCTTGGCCTCAGCCCTAGGCCAAACCACCCTGAGCCTCGCCAGGCTCTGCCCACCAGCCCTGTGTGTGGTGATAATGAGCAGGCGGGTGCAAGGTGCTCTCGTTAGGCTGTTGCTCAGGCCTGGGCTCCTGAAAAACCTCCACATGAGAAAAGAGCCAGGAGAAAGGAGGGCAAGAGCACAGCAGGCTGGAGGTGAAAGGGCTGGAGCACCTCAACAGGTACGGTCCTCCGCTAACACTGCAGCCACGGCTGCTTTTTGGGCAGTAAAAAGGGCTAGTGGAGCCGCTGGCCTCGTGCAGGTCAATAAGAGAGAGCTGTTTCGTGTGTTGTAGACTATGTCTGTGGGCTAGGAGTGTGCTGGGTGTCTATGCATTGTGCTATAAGCATCTGTACTGTACTATGTCCCTGGGGGTGTTCAAGGCCAGGTTGGATGGGGCCCTGGGCAACCTTGTGTAGATCCAGACCTGGAGGCTGGTGGCCCTGCCTGTGGCAGGGGGGTTGGAACTCTGTGCTCCTTGGGATCCCTTCCAACGCAGACTATTCCATGATTCTATGATTCTGTGATTCTATGAGCATCTACATTGTCCTTGTAGCACCCACCTGTGATTTGCTTTCACATGGTTGTGTTGCATACCCACCGTGGCACAGACCAGCGCACATACTGTGACTGCTGCTCCCGTGGGACTATGTGGGGAAACGCTTTTGCAGTGGGATCAGGAGGGGGGAGATGGCCTCACGAGTACAGAAAACAGCCCGGTACCTGCACCCCACCTCCATGAGTGGGTGATACATGTGAGCGTTCTGCCTTGGACATATTTATGCCGATGTCTGGACGCAGACGTCACGTCCACGTGGCGTGAGGGGCTGAGCAGGGACAGCATGTGTGTGGCTGTGAGGCATTACGTCTCCGCATCCTGGTCGGCAGACGTGTTTGTCTGCAGATCACTGATCTGTCACGTGTGAGTCACTGTGTGCAGGAAAATGCAGCGTTTGGCTAGGATGTCCCTGAGGATGTGTGTGCGTTACCCTGCCTAGCACGGGTTGGTTTCGCACGGCCTGTTCTGCAGTGTGTGTGTACCCGGGGGCCTGTTTGCTGTGGGGCCGGCCCTGCCCACGGTCCCACCGGCTGTATGCCCACAGCGATGGCACGGTGCCGTGGCACAGCCAGCCCTCTGATGTGGCTACTGTTCCTCTCGCTGCACAGGCAGTTTAAAGGAGGTCGTCCTTGTCCCACTAGAGCCGGTGACTAAGGCAGTCTGGCAGTTACCCAGGATTTATTTGGACACTCTAGAGCCAGCTGCACGCATTTTTTTGGGTTGGTTTTTAGCCTGACTTCATGCCCTTTTAGTGATTGCTTATAACCCCAGCACAGAGAAGGAAGCCAGCCTCTCTGCTTTCAGGGGAAGGAGAGTAGAGCAGCAGCCACCACATGCAAACAAACCAAAAGGGAAGCGAGCAAAAAGAAAACAGCCAAAAAACCAACCCAAACCCAAAAACAAAAGTCTTGTGCATTATGTGCCCTGGAAAAGTGCATGTTCTTCACACAATTCCCTTTGACTTTTCAGGGAAAGATTTATTCTCTCCTTCCTCATGGCAGCAGTTCGCTGTGTTCCCGTAAGTCTGGATCAGCCCAAATTAACTGTGCATTCTCGGTGTCTGATTAACTCTATCTATCTGCTGTGTTTTTATTGACCTATACAAGAGAAAAACTAGGTCAAGCCAGGCTGATGAGGCTGGATCTGGCTCTGTAATATAAATCGGCAGAAGCAAGGCCATCCATTCGCTGAGCCATCAAATGATGCTCTGGGGTGGTTCGCCTCCAAAGTGTCCAGGGGACATAATTAGGAACCTTCCCAAGCTGTCAATCAGAAGTGAAGCGTGGTTTGGAGGTGGAGGTAGATTCTTTTTTATATAGAAGCTGCTCTTTTTTCTGTGGCAAGGGGCATTTTATCAGCAAGTGGATGAAACACAGGCACTGAGATGTCTGCAAATAGAAATGGTCCAGCCTGTCTGTGACTCCCTACAGAGGAAGGATGGGGGCAGCTGAAAGAAACCTCAGGGCTGAGAGGAGGTTTTTCCACAGAAGCAGAAGGAAAGGGCAGGTGTTTTACCTGGCTCCCTTGCTAGCAGACCTTACTCGTGGCTTTTGCCATGCACAGCCATCCTCCATCCTCTAGTATGATGGAGAAGCTGTTGAGACCGTCTGCCTCTGGCAGGTCTGAACCTCCATGAATGTTGCCTCTCCTGGTTTGGTTGGATCAGAGCAGGAATCAGCCTGTGACCCAATCTGCTGCTGCTGAGCTAGTCACCCTGCTCTGGGGAGGAAGGAGGCAGCAAAGTCTGTGACAGGCTGATTTCAGATGCCGTAAAAGTACCCCTCCATCACCTGGAAAAGCTTTTTGCAAGGAGACTTAGGTGTCTGGTGCTGGAAGTTTCCAGGGCGGGAAGCAGGGAGCAGCCTCAGCTGGTCTCGTCTTCGGCGTGTGATGTGCTGGGAGTGAGATGTCACACAGCATTAGCTTCACTTTCGGTGGGGCGGAGGCGGGCGGCAGTCGCGCTGTGACAGCTCGGGGAGGGGGACAGAGCAATGTGGCAAAGCAGAGGGGGCTAAAGCCCAAGTAGGTTGTGCTGGCGTAGCGGGGGACTCGAGGAGGGGGCACTGGGAAGCAGGCAGAGGAGGCTGCGGTGCTGTAGGAACAGAGGGCAGGGGAGGCTCTCCCTGCTCCTCATGATTCCCCTGGGGCTGTCAGCGAGCCGCTGCTGGATTGGCCTCTGCTGTGCGGAGCAGCAGCCATGCGCGGGAGGGAAGCTCAGGTCAGCGTCACGTTGGGCAGGCAAGAGCCACGCATGTGATGGCTGGGCAGCAGGGTTGCGAGGGGGAAGCGTCCCTGAAGAAGGTCACCTGGATGTGAGAGCCAGTCGGGACCTGCTTTTGAAGGAGCAAGTGGTTTGGGCAGAGCTGAGCAGGCTGAAGGCAGCCGTGATGGCAGATCAGGATGTTCCACTGTACAGGGGAGGCGGAGGCAGAGGGCTCAGCATCTTCCAGAGTCCTTGGGGATCTTGCAGAGGTGTCAGGCCACAAACACTTTAATCTTTACCCCTGAGAGTATCTGCCTTCCCTTCCCACTTTAGTGGGGTCTGAAGGGATTCTGTGTGTTGCAGCATACAGAGCAGGAGCTCCTTCAGTGGGGGTGTCACGATGCCGCTGGAGGCAGAAACTCATCTGTTACAAACAGATGAACCCTCCACCCTCTTTTGTACAGCTATACACCCAGCTCTGTGCACCAGAAAGTGTCAAAACGTGCAGTAAATGCTGTTCCCCTGGGGAAAATGTGGTCAGTAAAACAAAGAGGAGTACCAGCTTCGATGGAGAGAGGCAGACCTGGTGAGACCTGGCTGTTAAAAGCCTGCTGGAGAAGCACTGCGTCCTCCACTGAACCCAGATGTCTGTTCAGCTGAGTCAGCTTCCAAGGAGACGCTGCCCATTTCTGCCTTTCCTGGGTGAGGCCAGCAGCTGACAGGAGCGTGGGGTGCTGCTGCTCTCACAGGGTAAGACCAGCTACAGGCACATCTGCATCTCCTTTGCCTGCACAGCTTCCAGACCTGCTTCTCCAGGCTGAGCTCCGCAGCAGCCGGCTGTGAGTGATGGCCCCGGCTTCCCGGCTGCATTTACATTCCCCCCGCACGCTGCTGTTGCCTTCCCTTCTTTAGGGCTGTGATTTACTGACGTCACAGATGCAGCATCACAGAATTGAATTTACAGGAGGCTGAATTTACGAGGAGAGAAAT
Source organism: Zapornia atra (assembly GCA_013400835.1). NCBI lineage: Eukaryota > Metazoa > Chordata > Aves > Gruiformes > Rallidae > Zapornia > Zapornia atra. The sequence continues at coordinate 727,302 of VZTU01024773.1, read as the reverse complement.
GAACCCTCCACACAGCCCCCCTTCCGTACACACACGCATGCACACGCGTGCACCTCGCTGTGCTCTGCAGCTCCGCAGTGCAGTCACAGGGGGGGAAGAGTGGCCATGGATGCCCCTGGTTCATGGAGGATATCTGCTCCCATGGCCACAGACAGAAAAGAACACAGCAGGGAAAGCATCTGGCAAGGGCCTGGGCATCCAGAATTCCTGGACTCTGCCTGTAGGCCCACAAACTGGCACCACAGCCACTCCTGTAAGCTGGACTCCTGGGTTTTGGGTGAGTGTCTGAGAGGAGGAATGGGCTGTGTCCCACGGTCAGGGCTCCAGGCTTCTTTGTTTCACATTAACAGTCCTCTTAACAAGGGCGTTCCTATGTTTGGGTGATTTCCAAAGCATTCCCAGAAGGCATTTCTCAGCCTCACCGTCTCCCATCCAAATCTTGCCCTCTCTCCCACTGAACTTCTGGATAAACTGTAAGATCAGTAAGCCAAACAAAGGAAGATGATCAGAATTGAGAGACAGAGAGTATACAGGTCGTAAGCCAAACTCATAATAGGATGCAGCTCCGTGCAGCTTGAAGTATGGCTTAGTTAGTGCCTGGGTGTGTTGGAATAACTCCATCCTTGGAGCTAATTTAGGACGTCCTCTGCTCTCTGCCTGGGTAGGAAACGGCTTCTGTGCAGAAGGCACTTGTCTGCGACAGATCTCTTGTAAACAGCATGATAGCTTGATGTCAGACACACTGAAGACATCTTTATCAGGTACTTTGCCAAAGCCCCCAGGGGGAAGCTGTAGGAAGACCTTGGTCAGCAGAGATTTTTCAGGAACAGGCTGGCTGAGATTCAGAGTCAGGCTGCATGGAGCCCTCGCTAACCCAAAGGCTTGGGTAGACCGCTAGCTATTAATAAAAAAGGAGGTCTGTTATACCACGCTGCATCACAGCCCCAGCTGTCTCTCAGCAGAGGAGCTTTGCTGAAATATTCTAGGCAGAGGCACTAAAGAAAAGATTATATCAAAAAATGGAGCAGGTTAGAAGAGCAGGGTGGATAGAGGATTTCCTGCTCTGGGGGAAGGTCAAAGCCTTCTTTTCTGGAATGAAAATCCTGGTGGTTTTCATCAATCATCAAAACCCATTTTTATCTGGCCTTAATCACAGTGATTCAAATTCATGGAGGCCTTTTTATACTCCCCCTCCCCCCACCCCCCTACTTCTGTACATGTACTAACTTCCTTTCTCATGAAATGTCCCTTCATAACAGCAGTCCCCAAAATCTTAGTTTAAAATCTGCATGGAAAAAAATCCTATGCTTCTTTTTCTCTGGGATTGTGATTAAGTGAGGGGAGCCAGTCTCCCTTCCTCACGAACAATTCCAGGGTTTGTTGTCTGTAGGAAGCTGGAAGCAGAGCAATTTTAGTGGGCATCAGTGTTTCTTTGGTGATGCACTTCTTCCCAGCCTCTGAAAACAGACACCCCCGTGCCTGCTACCAGTCCATCCATTCATCCATCCTTCTATCCATTCCCATCTCTCCCCACATACCAGAATACCCTCTGGCTAAGCTGGAACATACCGAGCTGCAGAAATTGTGCATGAGGTGGAGAAATTGCAGAAGCAGAAGGAGCCTTTACAGCAAACGGTCTACTTATTGATATTTTATTATGCTGTTTAGCAGGACCCCGGTGCCTGTAATAAAGCCTTAAGGAAGTGTAGCAGCACATTCTCATTGATCCCATTCAGTACTGTGATATTAGTGTGAGGGCCAGTGACAAAGAAAAGAAATAATTTTGTTCCCCTCCCCTGTGCTGAATTGCTGATGGCAAAATGCCCTGTAAGCCTCAAGATTAGTTACTTGTTCTGTGACCCCCAACCGAATGATCACAAACCACGTGCAGGAGGGAAAGGCAAGCTGCTTTTTTTTTCCCCTCCAGGGATCTAGAGAAATCCATGATGGCTCAGGAGAGCTCTGATCTATCAAGCCTGGAATTCCGTGTCTGAAGATGGAAGGGATCTGGGCTGGTCCTGAAGGGCAGCCAGGTGAGGAGATGAGCTGAAAGCTTCTCTGTGTGACAGGAGTATTTGGAGTTTTGTCTGCTCAGGGTTTTCCCAGTTGCAGGACACAGCAGCTGCTCTGGATTGTGGATTGTGAGCAAACTTCAGCTCTCGGGTCTGTTATCTCCTGGTTGGTCTGTTTGCCTCTGCCCCTCTGCACAACAGGTGCAAACTCTTCCTGGTCACTGAATGACAAGACCAAGCCCCCAGAAGTTGCCCACCACGCACATGAAGGCCCCTTGCTTTTCCTCCCTGGTCCTTCCACAGTGCTTAGCAGCAAGACCATGGCCAAGCCGGGCATCCTCCTGCCCCTCACCCCACAGAGAGCCCTGTGCCCCAGAGCCCACCTGCGCCTGGGCAGGGGCTGGTGCCTCGCACCCTGCGAGGAGAGCAGCTGTACCGTCAGTGCCAGGAGCTGGGAGCCTCTCCCCAGGGTCCTTGCTGCTTCCCATGCTGCCAGGCCCCCAGGGATGGGGGTTGCACTCCTGCTTTCTCCTTTATTCCTCCAGACGGGCCTCGGCAGGGCCCAGGAGCGAGTGCTGCTCCTGGTGAAGCGTGGCTCCTCTGCCCCCTTCTCCATCTGCACAGCCCTTGCCCTGGAGCGGGTGGCTCTGTGTCAGCCAGCTCCAGATTAACGTGTACAAACACTGCATTAGCCAAATGGCCTTTCCAGAGGGAGGAGCTGCCAGCATGTTTGAGGAGGGATTTAGCTGTATTATCACCTGGGCAGCTGGTGTCCTGGACCCAGTGAGGCTAAATATTTACATTCAGACGTGGGGAATACGGCACGTGGGGTCCCCTCTCCCCAGCCAGGCCCCGGAATACTCAGTGTGGCCATGCTGCTGCTCGCCCATGGAGGAATGACCCCCGAGGTCTGATTCCTAACCTTGCTCCTCCACCAAATTCCTACATAGGCCCATCACCTACTGATGCTCCTTTCTCTCCTCCCTATGAAAATCAGGGTAATAATAAGAGTAGCCCCTGGGATGGCTGGAAAGGGACGAGTTGTTAGCTCCAGTAATGTTCCCAGGGGCCTAAACCTCTCATTTTGTGTGTCGTGGGGTTCACATCAGCATGAACACACTCCCTGCTATCTTTGCAATCTCCCTGCTCCCTCACTGTGACTGTGGGGACAATTAGCAGCTGTAATCTTGTGAGTGTGGTGTTAGGAGGGGGAGAATCCGGTAATACCTGGCTGGGATTTTGTGTGGATTAATTAGCTGCCGTTTGCACAGCTCTTGGAAGCTTCAAACGTATTCAAGTGCTAGGTATTGTTATTAAATAGTGATCCATTAGTTCTGATCATTGGCTACAGCTTCTCCAAAGCCTCTCCGGTGTCATTTTCAACAGCATCCCATATTTGTCTTTGCTATTCCAAATACGGTTATTAAGGGGATGTAGCAGTAAAACGGTCCATCTGCAGCTTGGGTTTAAGGGTGGTTTTAGCAATTATACCAGCTATGGCTGGGTTATAACTGTGCTTAGCAGTAACAAGCCTATTAAAACCTGTACCTTGCCGGTTCTGGGTCACCTGCTCCTGGGCAGTTGAGCACCAGGTGAGCTAAACACAAAGCTTTTTCATCAGTGGCGGTGTCCTTCACGGTGCCAACACAGCACCTTAAGCCCCCTTTCTAGTTTGGCAACTGGAATTTTATCCTCACAACTGGGAGAGAAATGTCTTAGCGTGGAGCTCCACGAATGCCCTAATGCAGCCACCCTCACATTTGAGATGTGTCCAGCTGGTGCTTCAGCTGGGCTGTGGTAACTCCTGGGCCTTGGTGTCCTTCTCTGACTGCCCTTCCTGTGCTGAGCTGGTCCGTCACCTTGCTGACCAGCTGTGCCGGGTGCCAGGGCCACCAACCACCCAGGGGAGAGGCAGCTGCCTGATGCTGCCGCCAGCCCCAGCGTCCCCTGATAGAACCCATCTTCGAGGGAGCGCTGTGACACGTGGCACGGGCCAGCTGTTGGCCTCCCAGGCGTGTGAGCCCACGGCTCCACACATCCCAGGGGGGAGCAGGAGCCTCCCCCCTCCTCTTCCACAGGTCTAGCACATTATTGCTTTGCTGGAGTGAGCCACACCAGGGACAGGTCTGGGGGGCTCCCTGCGAGCTGAGACCAGCTGTCTAAACCAGTGAGGGCTGTGTGCATCTGTGAGCTTGCTCCTGGTAGTTCCCAACGGGAAGAGATGGGAGCCCCTGGCGCGGGCAGATCTACACGGGTGCGTGTTTCTATCAGCAATCGAGGTTTGATTCTTGTAAACATTCTATTTATTGTTAAAAAAGCCCCACTGTACAGGCTGCTGACTTCCTATTGCACAAAAAAGCCATAAACCTCCTGCTAAAAAGTCAGAAAAATGCTATGAGGAGAACAAAGCAGGCATATATCACTGCGTTGGGCCAATCTTCAACCCAGGCACGGCACTGCAAATAAAATATACAGTGCTCCTTTAACCACAAATGTATTCTCAATCAGGGAGAAAAATATATATAATTCAGGATCTGATACACTCTAAATCAAGAGGTGACTTATGTTCAGGAATCAAAAAGATAAAAAAAGGCTGTGCAATTTCTAAATCATTCAGGCCTCCAAGTGCTAGTTCTTCAACTGATGTTTAAGGGGAGAAGCTTTGGGGACAAGCAAAGATTGTTATGTGGGATAAGCAACTTGGAATGCCTCAAATACTGAGACTGAACCCCAGCTTGCTGACATTTGAGTATCGTGCCAGTGGAGGCAGGCAGAATAGCTCATTGCTTTTGCACAGTGTGCTGGTTTTGACTGGGATGGAGTAAAGTTTCTTCAGAGTAGCCAGCATGGGGCTACGATTTGGATTTTTTGAGTAACAACAAACAGTTTTAAGCTGTTCCCCACACATAAATTTTTATCTTTATGGGGTGATTTAACTCTTGCTCTGCCTGATGCAGGCTGAAAACTTCAAGGATGGATGGAAGCCAGGAATTTCATGCATGAGGTCCTGACTTCTGGCTTATGGGTCCTTTTATCCCTTATTACCAAGGTTATGGTGGGGCTGCAGTTCCCAACATGGAGCAGAGAAGGGGTTTCCTGACAAAATGACTCTTTCCCAACAAAACGAAGCTTTCTCCTAAATGTCAAGCTTAATCCAGCAGTGATGCCTCCTTTCCTTTCTCATCCATGCAATCCACCTCTTTTTTTAATCTGCTGGTTTAAAACCATGTTCTGCAAGTACTAGGCAGCACTGGGGCTGCTTTTAAAGGATCTACCTAAAGTGACCAGGGAAAGCAAATCCCACTGTTGCCAGGTTTAAATTTGCTGCAGTGTAAATTTGCTGCTGGTAAATATGTAGGGGTCTGCAGATGGAAGGTGAAAGCTACATAGACACTGAAGTCACTACAGCAGCAACTGCTGCTCAGTAGATGTCTGGACAGCATGCAGAGCAAGAGACCTGCCTGGCAGGGGGAATTTAAGCCCTGTCTTAATATATAGGCAAGTATCATGACAGAACCTGGACCCCTTTGCTAGAAGCTCCCTATGGTGCTGCAGTGCAGAGCTACCTTGTGCTTCAGTGTATGTGATGCTCTTTCAGTGCTATTTAAGTGTAGCTTAACTCAATCTTGATCCCTTAACGTTATCATTTGGATCATTTCCAAACCAGTATCTGGCTCCTGAGTCTGAAGAGATCTGTTATCCAGTTTTTGATCCATTTTCCTGATAAGGTTTATAAATGGGCTTTAAAACTACTTTCCCTTCATGCGGAAGGGTTTGGGTGATCACCACTTCAAATTGCATTAGTGTGTTGGTCCATGGTGAGCACTGGAACACTATACTGGTATTTTGAGGGCTCTGTCAGTGTGTTGGGTCTAACTCAGACCGTGGCAGCTCTTTGTAACGTGGGGGTTTTGCCTAAATTGCAACCCAGGTCTGACTGTACCGGATGCTGCGCAGGCACCCAGGGGTGCCTTGGGGGACCTCGGAGAAGGAGGGGGGTGAAGGACAAGAAGACAGGAGTGTCATTCCTCCTGCTGTACAGCTGGGGGCTCTGAGGGACAGTGGGATTAAGTGCTCTGCCTGCAGCCCTGCTGCCCACAGTCCTGCTGCCCAGTGCTCGCTCTCCTTTCCCAGGCTGGGAGCCCACAGGGTCCTGGGGAGGTTCCTGGTCCCATTGAGGTTCCAGATTAGGCCTTGAGCAGGTGTAAGTCTCCACAGCACCAATGGGTGCACTGTCCATCTGCCTTTGGCCTCTGTTTCTTAGCATGGGCCTCGTATTCACCTGGTAACGTTTCTGGGGACTTCTCCTTCTCAGGTTCATCTGCACCTCTGGTTTTGGGGTGGTTTATTGAACACACTATTGGAAATTCAGCTGCACACCCTCTCTCTGCAGGCCTGGAGGCCCTGCCTGCACACATGTGGTTTCAGTATAAACACACAGCGCTGAGATGCTCATTTGAAGAGAAGGTGTAAACCTTTGTGGGATAAACATACCTCCATGGGCAAGGGAGAATGGCTTCACTTCTGACTCACAATCGTTGCTTGTGTGAGCTTTAATCATTCTGCTCTTTGTACTAAGCGAAGCCCTTATGATCAATCAGAACTTTGAAGTTTTGTTATAAAAATGTAAATGAAATGCATTTCTAAATGAAGCTTTTCTCCTGCCTCCCATTCTTCCACGCCCGCTCACAGAGAGCCAACGGCACTGATAACGCCACGATTGCTTTTCTGGGCCATTGCACCACCGAGGTGGGTGCTTGCCTCCCTCCTCCCACTCTCCTCACTGCTTCCACTCTTAAAAAATAAAAAGGAAGTAAAAAAAAAAAAAAGGAGCAGAGCTGCCCCCTGTACATCTCCAGACATTTTGATCCGATCGGGAGACAAAATGTTCTTCTGATTACAGCCCTAAAAATAAAGATGGGGCTTGTACAGAAGATATTGTGCTGCTGGTTGCTGCTTTTTTAAAAGTCAAGCCTGAGTCCCAGGGGAAGCAGCAAGGTGTGTGCAACCTGCTGTCTGTCTCCATGTGCGTCTGGGACGTGCCACTAGTAACTTCTGCTCTCATTGGCCTCTTTCCTCTGACTCTTAGAAAGAGAGATGGCTCTGAGGTATGAAGTTCCCATAAGCTTCAGGAAATCCCATCTGTCCAAGCACACTGGTTTTGTTCCAGTACCTGAGATGTAGCAAAATAAATCGGTTTCTCAAACTTGTTCTTCCTAAGCCTGGCCCTGGTGACGTGCAGCTATCCACCATCTGGCCACAGCCCTCAGAGAAGCACTTCCCAAGGGTTTTGGCCAGGATCTGATCATGGAAAAGAATAGTGCTGGTGGATCTGCGATGGCTAGGTGGAAGAAAGATAAGAAAAGTCTAGTGATTAATTTTAAGCTGTTTCATCAAATTCTGCTTTTACTGCCACTCTTAGCAACTTCCCGGGAGGCAGAGCCAGCCCAGTTGGGCAGACACCTGGAGAAAAAACATCTCTTTCATGCCCAAAACCATTGTTCTGGGCACGTGGGTGGATTTTTTCTTTCCAGTGTTTTTCTACACACAGAGTTTTGCTGGTGATTTGGGGAAACCTCTTTGCATCCCGAAGTCCCTGCTTCTCTGGAGATTGCTGCAAACCCCTCATTCAGGGCATGGTGGGATGCCATCCACTTCTGTGGAGCAAGGCAAAGCTCGCTGGGACACCTGCAAGGCTGCGGGAAAGCCAGTCTTGGGAGCAAGGATCCTGCATCGAGGAGGTGCCCAGCTGGCACTGGGTCCAAGTCTATCATTTCCTGAAGGCTTGGGAGGAGCATATGGAAGGAGACACCATTGCCACAGGACGTGGATAAAGATGTACTTCTTCTCTGAACTCACAGGATTTTTCTTTTTCTTTCCTTTTTTTTTTTCTGAGCATCCAGCTGAGGGCTCTGCTGGTGGGCTCCATGGCTCCCAGTGCCACAGGCTGAGGAAGCACACAGTCCTCTGCGAGCCCGAGAACTGGAGCTGGAGAATGGGAACGTCTATAAGTGCAGCCAGCGCTCCCAGCACACAGTCCCCTGCTCACCACTTCACTACCTGCAGTCCCCTGGGTGCTCAGGGAGTGGGGTGGATGGGAGGAAATGGTGCTCAGCCTTGGAGATCTCTGTGTTGGCCACACAACATGAATGCACTTGCGCCCAAGCCTGAAGAGCTGACTCTGTTTTCACCTGTGATCACCCCCAGTGCTCACCCACTCCTGTCCCCTCTCGCACAGGGGCGGTGCTGGGAGGTCTGTGGCTTTGTGTGATCCCCTTGCTGATGGCCCTTTCTCCAGCCAAACCAGCACATGCCTTCAGAGAGCCAAAAGCAGTTGCGGTCATCGCAGGAGCCCAGAGGCAAGGGGAAGAGCACTGCCAATTTCTTTTCTCCTGTTTCCCTTGCTGTAGCACTTTTCTGAGGAGCTAATGTGATTTTGGGCAGCTCCACGAGCCCAGAGCAAGGTCCAGCCTTTTCTTAATGCACACAGCATCCGTCCCTCTCTTATCACCCAGAGCAGCGGGCTGCCTCACCTGTCCCCAAGACAGCTCGGGAGACTAATTGCACACAGCAAAGTGCTGACGGGGCACACGGCTGTCCCTGGCCTTGTAATTGGTATTGACGTGGTACTCCCAGGCCCTGGGGTGCTCCAGAGCCCGGCAGAGGTTTCAGCTGGGGAAGTTTGCTTGGTGAGGAGGGGGGATCACACTTTTTACTGGAGTGGACAGGGATATTTCCTAGGTGTTCTGTTTGGTCTTTGCTACAGTCAAACTCCCCCTCTCTCTGCCAGTCCTGTAACCACTCGGTTTGAACAACCAGCTGATTTCAGCAGATCCCCCGTGGAGTTCTGATGGGTTTTGCTAGGCAGGGGAAGGAGAGGGAAATTACTTCCCCAGCTAAAGGACGAGCTGTGTGGTGAGCACGGCAGCAGTGACAGGCTCCGGGGAGCCCACAGCCGGGGACATATGGGATGCTTACCCCTGGGAAGAGCTTTGGGCAGAACCTGCAACTCAGCTGTGTGTGGCACTGAGCCTTGGAAAACAACCCGAGCTTCCTTAGCTGCACAGCTCACCAGAGTATTTCTGTATTGGCCCACTGGAAATCTTGAATCTGGGGTTGGGTTTTAAACCCTTAGTGGTCCCAGCACCATTTTGCAAGCGCTGTTTAGACAGGCTCCTGAGTCACTGGCTGCTTTTGATCCTGTATTCCAAATCCAGCAGTGCCTCTTATTCCTGAGCAAGGAGCTTTGGTCTCTTCTGAGTATTTCCATGGGACTGGCAGGTCAGCAGGTATGCCTGGAGGTGTTTTGCCATGGCCCACATCAGTTTCTATCTGTGCTGGCTTTCCACCTGCAGTCCAGGGATCCCAGGCAACCCACTGACTAGCTCTGACCGTCTGGTGAAAACAAACTCATCGACTTCAGTTTGCTACACAAGGAACTGCAATTCCAGGAAAACATTTTAAGGATTCAGCAAACTGGAACAAACAAACAAACAAACAAACAAGCCAGAAGTGCCCTTTCAGGCTAATCCATTTTGTTACCTAGGTCAGACGTTAAGTTTTGAAGTGGGCTGTGATTTGAGTTTGGATCCAGTGCAGATCTCCTGGTTCTGATGTCCACAGATAAATAATCTCCAGGCTGGAGAGTGAGTCTCCTGATGCTGGTTGGTAGACTATGCTAATTGATAGCACAACATCCTTTCTCTGAAAGGGTATTTTACTGAGTATTAGATTTATGCCATTTACTACTTTATAGATAAAACGGTCACTATCTTCTAAACTGGGGATGTACTTAGAATGGGGAATGAACTAGTTTAGTGGTTTCTGAATCTGATTGCTTAGAGGGCAGTTTGCTTCTAGATTGGAGAGACTGTGCTCTAAATTATAGACCTACTGCTTTTATGAATTGAGCAGGGTATAGATTAAGCAGGTGAGGAGGCTGACTAGTGCCTTCACATCTTTCAGGATGAGTGGCTGAGGTCAATTCAAGTTCATTACACCGCAAGGAGTTTATGATTTCTTTGTTATGGAGGTTCAATATGAATTGATTTTAAAATAAACTTTTTTTTGACCAATTTCATAAATTCACTTTATTGTTCAGGCTTTGATGTTATTTTCCATGGGATCAGCATAAAGCATTTCCCTTGATACCCCTACCACTCCGAATGGTATTTGGACCTCGAGGCTCTTCTTTCCTTCTCTCCAGAGCTTGATCAAAAGATGGGCAAGAACCAAAGCTGATTTGAGGGTTCAGATTCCAGTTTTGCAGCTGTTGTGGAGGAATCCAACCAGTACAACACAGTGGGGAGAGACACTTTTTCCTCAAGCCAATACTGCCCCAGGTATTTTTGTTGGAATTAAGAAATTTCAAGTCCTTTCAATGAGAATTAATAGATGGAAAATTTCAAACTCACAGTCATCATGTGCATCATGGCACAATTTTAATAATAACAGCAGCTATTCCCTAGGGAAGTCTGGGAATTAGCTTGGCATTGGGGGATCTTTTCCACTCACCCAAGCAAGAAAACCTTACCCACTTTGCAAATGTAAATGCATTATTAGATAGGTCCTTGCAAGAGGGAACCTATAGACTCATAATCCCAAAGGACAGGGAAGCTATAGACTCATCATCCCAAAGGATGAGCATTTGCAGAGGTTTTTCAACGTCTAACAGACTGCAGAGAGACAATGCCAGGAACAGCTTCTCCCACCTGCCCTAAGACACAGAAACCTTTCAGAGCTTCACTCTCACACTCTGTCCAGTCTCCCAGTAATGGAGTGAAACCAGACAGGGATTTCAGGAGTTGTGTAGCAAACCATCAGAAACACAGGCAGCATGATTGGTGTCATGGGGAATCAGGTGGAAGTGGTGTGAGCCTCATTTGGGCACCCAGCTGGTTCAGTTAATTGGGATAATGAGGTTTTCTCCTCAGACTTCTCCTTAGGAAAACATTTTTTTCCCATACCCCGTTTATTATTTGCTTCAGACTAGTAATGATCACCTAAAGATGCTCCCTTGGATCACCTAAAGATGCTCCCCTGGCCCCTGAGCTACATGTGGCCCTGGGATGAGCATGGGGGTGGCAAACAAAGTGTGTTTGAGGCATTCTTCACCCAGCTGTTCCTAGTAAGGCCACGGTGATGGCTCAACCACCCCCAGCCCCTGGGGCAACAGGTATTTATTGAGCAGCACAAGCCCCTCCTAGCCTCTGGTGTTGCAAGTTGTGGTGCTGCTTGCTGGGTGTCCCGTTTGGGCCAGAGCTTTTTAGCTTCATTTTTATTAAATTTAAGCTTTGTAGCTGCACCTCGCTGTGGCTGGGGATGCCAGGGGGGTTCCTGTCCGCTCGGCTCCCCTTCCCCAGCCTTGGAGCCGCGTTGATAAGGTAGGAAACCTCGCTGTTACTTCTGTTGTTAGGTNCAGGTACTTAGGGATGCTGTAGCTCTGTCGGAGGGATAAGTGCTGTGTAAAGAGCAGTGATATCTGTCAGCGAGGCGGCAGCTGCGCAGCAATTCATTTCCATCTCTGCCTCCTCATCTGCCCCAGAAACGTCGACACAGCACTTTTCTCTCTTGGGCTGTTTCTTGAGTTGTGGCTGTGTTTTTTTTCTGGCTCTCAGCGTATCCAGGGGCTCTGTCGAGGAAAGGACAAAGAAAGCTGGAGAGAGCTCTGAGGGGAGGGTAGCCCAGCCCCGAATCCCTCCCCGGCCTTGCTCCCTCTGTGCAGGAGATGAGGGAGGGCTGCCCCTCGGGAGGACTCGCGTTGCTATGAAGGGCATCCTGGGGGACAGCCACAAGCTCATCCAGAAATGCCCAGCTCTTGGTACAGTCTGTCCTGCCCTCTCAGTGCTCCGGTGGGTCAGCCGGGCTGTGGGGTGCTGAGTGTGCCTCGGGCTCTCCGGGGGCCAGGCTGCCTGAGGTGCAGAATAAGGGAGTTTGCTGAAGCCACCAAATGTGCCACTGAGTCACTCTACTTGACACCACAAGCATGTAGCTTGAACCCCAGTGCTTTGCCTAGGTCCCAGTGTCCTGCCCATCTGCACCCGTGGTCTCTCTGTGCCAGAGATGGGTGTCAGCACCTCTCACCCCCTGTGCTACCCAGTTCCCATCACGTTCAGTGGGGCAGCAGCAGAGGGGCAGAGGCTATGGCCCCTGTTCTCTGTGGAAACCCACATCCCACTCTGAGGTCAGGATGGTTTTACTAAAACCAGGATCTTTGTGCTCACGTGAGGCTGCTTGCAGCCACATGGGCAAAGGGACCCCTGGCTTTGGTGGGTGAATTTGAGTTGGCCAGCAGTCTTTTGCACCTCCAGACATCAGGATTTGTCTGGTTGGGTACAGGTTTGTGTCTGCAAGGCTTGGTGTTTCTGCCTGCTGGCTCTATGGTTGCCACAGCATCCTCCGCACATTTGCTCCCTTGGGCAGCAGAGAAAGCCTGTGGTGTTCTGTAGCTCCAGACACCCTGGGTTATGCTGACTGAGGAGAGGTTGGTAAGAGTTATTTACAGAGAAAGGGGGAGAAACTGCAGCACACACTACTACAGGCAGCAGTGATGAAAAGCAGCAGGCTGAGTACCTACTCTGAAGTGACACCCTCTCCTGAGTTTCCTCCCCTTGCTGCTGGTGCTTGCTGTCAAGATTGGAGGTTCATTGCTTCACGTCTTTACTAGAGAAGATTCAGGAACTGGTTTTTGTGGGCTCTGATGGGGTGTGGGGATAAATATCTGAATATATCTGTGTGTTGGAAATGCTCTTGGTGTCTCTGCTCTCATTTGAAAGTCTTTCCTTTAGTCTGCAGTCAATCATCACAGTTCTGCTCTCTGCAGTGCAAACAACATCCATCATCTGGCAGGGAAAGTTACGGGAACACTTTGTTACCTGTTCCCCATCACTCCCAGTGCCCAGCAATAGCTGTGATGCTGATGAATATGCTTAAGGGCTTAAGTGGAAGCAGCATGGGTTTACCCAGGCGTTATGCTGGGATGATTAAAAATGTTTGTTGCTTTAAGCTGGGAGTGTGTTGCTAGTAAAAGCTTCTATCACTTCTCTGTGTGGAGGGTTACCTGGTGTAACTCAGGATGGCTTCTCTGGAGCTGCATTATGCACGTTTGGGCTTCAAAGTCTGTTGTTTCAGTGGAACTAGGCTGATTTATGCCAGCTGAAGATCCGTTTCTAAAACTGTTTAAAGCTTAGCATTCCTCTCTCAGCATCCCTGTGAGATAAGGATTTACTGCAGCTGTTTGAAAAATGCAAATTTTTTTTTTCAGGAAATATGTTTTTTCATAAAAATGCTTCTTCAGTGAGTGAAAATATTTCTTGAGCATCTTTAAGGTTTTGATGGGAGATAGAATCCCAGAAAGCAGAGCATTTTTTGAGCTTTCTTTTTCAGAACACTGGGTTTGCTCATGGTCTCAATTATTTACATTTTCTTTATTGATAAAACCTGTGCTAAATGTAAGCAGGCAAGTTTCTCATGCACACAGAATTGGGTATTTTGGGGGACCCTCCTCTCAGTGAAAGAGTTGCATTGTGTTAGAGTGTTCTAGCCAGCCCTGTGATAAGCTTAAACCTAAAAAAGGAAAATCCTGGGTTCAGTTTTTGTTTGGCAGGTTTCTTTTTTCTATTATCAGCTTCTGCAAAGCACTCCATGCTTCCCCTCCTAGTTAAAAGGCAGAATCAATACCCAGGAAGGGTCAACCAGCTTACAATTCATTACATGTATGCGCCTCTAACTGACAATGCAGTTCTTGTCTCTCATTTTTCATGTCAACTGTTTCTCGGAAGAAAAACAATAAAAGAAAGAAAGAAAAGCAGAAAAAGACAAAGAGACAGAGAGATTTACCCAAGTCATCAAGTGAAATGAGAGCTGACAGGTTCTCTAATGTTACATGCCCAGAACAAAAAGGATTCCTCTCGCTGCTCCTCTGTAAGTGTTTGAGAATCCTTTGTGTGCTTCTGCCATTCACTGGGAACCTCAGCTCCAGGATTCCCTGGTAATTCCTTTAGAAATGTGCCCAAGATGCTCCTTGGTCTTGGAAGAATTATTCAGCAGATCAAAGGCAAGCAACAATGACTTGTTTGGATCTCTTCCCATCTTTGTTGCTGAATGTGCCCAAGCTCACCCAAGCCCACAAATACTTCTTTCCCCCCCCCTCTGTTTCTTTCCTTGTTGCAGGGCAAGGAGAGGTAACTTCAGCTGGGAATGGTCAAGATGCAGGACTTCAAGAAAATATTCCCCTTTGGGGAGAAACTCCTCAGCTAATTAAAGCAGGCTAAGCATCTACCCTGCTAATCAAGTTTTAGCCTAGTTCAAACTTCTCCCAAGTTCAGATAGGCTTGCAAGTGCATTGGAAGGTCATAACCATCTCCACTCGAGCATGTCTAGTTGGGAGCTGTAAATCCAGGGGTGAAACCTTGGCTTGTGCTTCACACTTCAGCACATGGAGGCAGTTTTCCTGGTGATGAGATTGCAGAGGCTGTGGAGGCTGGTGGGGATGTCACTTCAGCCCTGGGGCAACATGTTTAAGGGGAAGCTGCAAATCAAGGCTGAAATATAACAGGACAGCTCTGGAGGCCCTGGGTTGTCTCCTTGCTGTAGTGCCAGCTCTGCTTTCATTGATAGAGCTTCCACAGACATGTAGGCTGAAGTCTCCCAGTGTAAAGCTTGCTGATTGGAGATAGAGGTTGGGGCTGAGTCCGTTTTGGATCTGCTTGATCAGAGCAAGTGCTTGCAGGGGCTGGGTCACAAAAGCTTCAACCCCCATAAAGGGCAGAGAGACTCTTTTGCACAGTATTGTCCTGAAGGTTGTTTTGAGCCAAGCCTCATTTATCTGTGGAGTCCAGAAGAGGAGGCATCCCTCTCCCCCACCCCCAAGCACATTCGAACAAAAGTCTTGCAGTTTGGGCTGACTTCTGCAGCTGTTTGATGTGGTGGTGCAGAAGGTCCCTTTGGGTTTCTTTTTGTCTCATCTACCCCAGTTGACTTCCACCTGGGAAGTCAAGCATTCAAGGGTTGAGAGGGGAACAGTGACTGGAAAAGAGCCTCCTTAGTCTTTTCTATCCCTTCCCCTTGAGGCACAGCATACACTGCCAGCCTAGTTGAACTCCAGCACTTTCCTGTCCCCATGAGAGAGATCCATCACTCCCAGAACAGACTTTTTGCTAGAAAGTGAGCTGAAACCTCTCTCCTTCCCTGTCTTTCTGTTAATTCCCCCTTCCATCTCCTGTGTGACCATATTCCCTCCAGTCCTTACATGGTGCAATGCATCTGGAGAATCATCCTGCAAGTCAGCAGTGTCTGGGGGCTCAGAGCCTGCCAGTCACAGGGAGAAGAGGTGAGAAATGAATTCCAGTCCCCAGCTTGCTGGGGGAGCAGGGGTTGGAGGGGGAAGCCTTGCTCCTTCGAGCTGATGACTCTTAATTTCTGCCCTGAAAGTGAAAGCTCATTCAAAGAAAATCCTTCTTAACTCTTGTAACCTAAATGCAAAGTAGAATTGCTGGGCTGAGCAGGTTTTGAGGTAATGCTGAACTGGGGTATTGTCAGCAGCTATGGAAAGGAATGGGAACTGGGGAGATGTTTTGCACTGCTAATTAAGGGAGGAACTTTTGCATCTTCTAGGTGGGGGAGGAAGATCAAAAGCCAATTGATTTTTCTGTTTCTTGTACTGTGCTGAATGAATCCCCTCTTTGGGCTCCTGGCACTGGTCTGCATGGGGCAGGAAGAATCTGCATCACTAGTCTTTCTGGTTTTCTCTCATCTTTAACTTCTGGGTTGCTGCTTTTTGCCTCTTTGGGGTTATTGGAGATTGGTCCCAGCTAGAGACAGCACACCATGTGGGATGTACAGGTTTTCCCAGGGATGCTGAGAAACTCCTCTGGAGCTGGTGACTAGCTCACGTGCTGGAGGACCAATTGACTACTAGCCATGAGGTCAGGAAGGGATATGTCCTACCCTAAACAGGTGCTGCTACTGGGTGAGCTCAGCATGTGAGCTGTTGATACAGGACCTGATGTGAGCCTCTGCCCACAGAATTTGACTGAGCAATTCACACCCCTGGGGTGGGATGGTGAAAGCTCCCAGTATTTACAGCCCTGCAAGCCAGGCTGGCCTGTTCCTGTGTCGCTGAGCCACGCAGCCAGCTGTGCTTGGCCACACTGTGGGGCAGCTTGCTTTGGCAGGGGAACGGGCCAGCCTGGGTCAGCAGCCTTGTCCCCATCAGGCTTTTGACACAAAACATGTTCCCCAGGTTGACTCAAGCTGTGGGGTGGGACCTGCTCACACAGCTGGGACAGTTCGTGGCCCTCTGAAGCTGCCACATGCCAGACCAAAGCCATTTAGTCTTCTCCCCAGTCAAAGCCTGATTGAATGCCATGGAAATCAGTAGCATCCCTTGTCCCAAGGAGGTCAGGTCCTCTGCCTTGATCCTTCCCCAAGTCCTTCTCCAGTTGGATATAATCCCCATGGCTGCTGACAGCTACTGCTTTCTGTGTTAGTAGAAAAAATATGCAGAAATAAACTACTCATGCATCTCCTCCTCTTAGAGTAGCATGACTTCCCTGTCATGTTTTCCATGTTTTCTCCTAGTACTTGATGTTTGCAAGTCTCCTTGCTTTAAGCCATGTCAGCTACAGGCCTGGAACATGCCATAGCTACGATTTTCTCTCACTCCCTCTCCTCAGCTTGAGTGCCTAATTTGCTCCAGACTCTGCTTGAGCAATTTTTGGAGAGCACAGTTTATATTTATGTATGCAAATAAGCTGAGCAAATATGCTAAGGAGCTCCAAAGATAGATTGGTACACTTAAAGTACATGCCAGCCCACAGTAAAATCATCCCAGGCCATTCTGGTCTCAATTAACCCCACTGCTGCCTGCAGTGTGGAGTCTGTTGGATGCTGGACAGCACTAGGAGAGGACCCTCCAGCCTCCTGGATTGCTGTGAAGAGCTCAGAATTGCTGGCATCAGCAGTGGTGCTCTGCAGGGTGAGGCAGAGCAGGACATGCTGCTTGGCCCACGGCTCCTTGTAGTTGTGTATTGGAATATTAGCTGTCTCTTGCACCCTACTCACTGTTGAACAAGCAGATCCAGGAGCTGCAGAAGCAGCAGAGCCAGCTTCCTTCAGAGGTGTGACTTGCATTGGAGTCTCTGGTGTCTAACAAAACGTGTGCTCCTGAAGCGTTGTGCGTGGGTGGAGAGTCCATACAAGCCCCCTGCCCTGGGGGGGCTCTGGTGGCTGCCAGGGCAGCTGGGCTGAGCTGTGGCCCTTGCTTTGGGAAAGCATGTGCCCTCGCTCCTCAAACTCTGCTGGTGGTTATCAGAAGCTGATTTCCCTTAACCTGGTGGGTATGTGACATGTGTTGACACGGGCTCAGATGCCTCCTGAAGAACATGAGCTTTACCAAGCTGCGCTGGGTGCCTGTGGGAGGGGAAAGGAGCTCTCTCTGCCATTCGCTGGGCTGGCTGCAGGCAGGGCTGGACTGGAATAGCTCCTGCAGAATAAGCTGTTCAGGCAGAAGCCTTCCAGAATAGCTGTCTGCATGGCCACGCTCTCTGGAACATAACTGACTTGACTGTAGCATAATTACTTCACTTTGGAAGGATGCTAATTACTTTGGAGTGGTTTTTATTCTGGAATAAAACCCTGCTGTCACCATGTCCTTTGGGAGGCATGATGGAATAGTTTCTCCAGCAGTCACTACTCCAGACACTTCCCTCTTGTAGATGAGGCTCTGAAAAGGCAGCTGACTCTCCTGGTGCTGTACCTGTGTGAGAGCTGAGGAGAAAGGATCTGAGCAGACTTCTGCACTGCTTGCAGTGCAGGGTTATTTAACCTTAATGTGTGTGGAAGAGGATGCAGCTTCTCATCATGTTTTTAGCTCTGTTTCTGAAAGAAATGAGGTTTACATAATCTGCATATGTGCTTCCTATAGCTTCTGTGCCATTAACTCATTTCAGCCATCTTTAGCAGAAGAGGGGAGGCTTCCAAGTGTTAGATTCCTCCAAGCTTTGGGCTGGGTGAAAGAGGGATCCAAAGGCATCTGCATGGAGGGAGGAGCTGCAGCATGCACCATGGTCCTGCATGCTGCACGGGACAAACCTTTCCCTGCCAGAAGGAAAGCTCTCTGCTGGAGGCCAACACCTTCCCAAATGGCAAAGCCCATGAACACAGGGATCCATAGGACTGACCTCTTGTGCTCATAAAGACTTTTATTCTTTGTTAGGTGGTTTTTCAGCTTCATGAACTGTTCTCTCTCTAACACTGAGATGCAGCCAGCTCTGGGGGAGAGAGGTGTTGCCCTTTCTATTTTCTATTCTGCTTTGCTGTCCCAGCCTGAGTCACAACCCAGCCTTGCTTGTGACAGCCAGAACACTTTCCTTACGGTCCTCCCACTTTGGATGGCTTCCTTGTGTGCCTGCAGAAGGGGAACTCTGCAGCAAGCATCCCTAAACAGAGTCAGATGGCATCTCAGGGTGGTGTGGTGGCTCTGCAGATGTGCTGCTGTGCTTGCAGCCAGAAGCCATCTCACTAGAAGGCCTGGCTGGATGGTGTGATGTAAGTCCTGCCCACTCTGGTCTGCACAGCTGCAGGGTAGGATGAAAGGGGGAGTGGTGGGGAAGGTCTATTTTCAGGGCCTTGTTCCCCACTGCCAAAACAAACCTTTGGGCTGAGAGAAATTTTGCTTGTACCACTGTGCTGAGGGAGGCATCACCCATGACTGCACACTGTCTGTTAACCTGTTATCTCAGCCAGTGAAGAGAGAACAGGTGAAGTAAGTAGGCTCTTCTACCTGGTGAGGAGTCCACTTTGGGACATGGATGGGTTGCATTGCTTCTTAGCAGCACCTCCTTCTCTTGGCTAATGGTCTGAGGAGTTGGTCTCAAATGAAGGTCTCTACATTCCCTCTGCAGCCTGTTCAGCTCCATTAGGTCCCCAGTGTGGTGAGGTGATTTCAGCAATGAGTAGCAAGCATCAAAAATGCAAATTACATGAGGTGGTTGGAGCTGGGAACCAATTGAAAAAGGTGAAATGCTCCAGGGAGCATTTCTGGGTGGGGGTAACAGCATTCTACTTACAGCCTCACCAGTTCAAGGGGCCAAGGGCTGCCCTTTGGGAGAGGAAAGAGTGTAAAAGCCTTCTGCAGAGCTGCTAAAGCTCTGATAATTTGGCTTAGTAAATGAGATGATGGTGCACAGAGTTGAACAGAAGTAAAAACAATTTGGCTAAGCTTATGCTCAATGGTGCAAGGCTTAGCTTGAGTCTTAATAATTTTAATGCAATTACCCTTAGTATTATGGTCTGATAAATCAGTGCTCCAAGCAGACATCAGGGAAGACTTGGATATGTTTGCTCTCTCCTTTCTTCCCCTGTCTCTGCTTCTGGGTGCTGTATGAAGCAGGGCAGTGGATTAGAGGGAGCAGCATGGGTTGCACCCAGCACAGCCCATTATGCCAGCAGTTAAGACACTGAATTCACCCCTGCTGTATCACTTGTGGTGTTGATAAACAGCAGTGCCCTGGGTTTACTTCATAAGCAAGCCTAGCTTTGTGTGGCTTTCCACTGTTGCTACTGTGCTTATTTCAGCTGCTGCATTGTCAGTGGTGTGAGGTCTGAGCAGGCTCCTTGCTGTGTTCAGCAGCACAGTTGGTGTCTGAACTGTGTTGCTCAGGTGCTTTGTGAGCTTGATTTGTGTGTCAAACGTTCTGCTACAGCTTTGCCACTTTGTGCAACCCTGTGATACATCAGAAACAAGACAAAAAGGCTGGTTTGTGGAGATGAGGGGCTAATCCTGGGAGAGAAACAGGGCCTTTGCTCTATAGGCATGCAGAGACTTCTTCCAGTTTATAGCACCAAAGGTTTGTCCTGTGTATTGCAAGTCCCACCATCTCTTCTAGTTCTGCTTTTAACACAGGCATCTTTGGACATCGAGCAAACTTTTACTCCCCTGAGCTTTGGTTTCTCCATCCCTGAACAGGATGTTGGGATCCATCTACACCTGTCAGAGCACAGGGTTCAGGCTAATTTATGAAAGTCCACAGCATGCTTTGAAAGCCTGGAGAGCAGCTGAAGCAAACTCAAGCTGGATAAGGCTATAGTTCCCTGAGAAGGGCACTGAGGCAACAGCCAGCCCTTCAAGAGGCTGGGGACATCAGAACTGGGGTTGCTTTAAATAACTTGAGCTCTTCCTGCTTATGCCTGTTGTTTTACATCTTTAAGCACCTACAATTTGCTCTGAGACCTATGCCTCTGTCCATGTGCAAGAACTGATGCTGGTAACAGCACAGGCTGCCTGCTTGTTTGCATTGGTTATGATGTGCTCTCTCATGGCTGTGCTGATGACAGCGCGACATGGGGTTTCCAGGAGAGCTTCACCCTGACAGTTGTCAAAATACCTGAAGTGCTCTGCAAACTTAAATGAATTTCTATTTCCAGAGCCCTATGTCTGTTCTTTAATTATTTTTCTTTAATGATCTCCAATTTCTTAATTAGTCTCTGTGTCAGCATGGAGATCACTGCTGAAGTGCAGCCAAAACACTGTTTATTTCTGACTATAGGTAAGAGAGGTGGTTTTCCCTCTGATTTTTCCTTTAAAATATCCTGCTTTTCTTTTCAGAAGCAGGAAAACGATCTCAAAGTCTCCATCAGTTTTCTGTCTAGCAGACAGGTCTCTGGCATGGAGACTCTTAGCTTCAGTGTATGACTGCCATATGCTTATTAATTCAGCTAAGATGATAAAGCACAGTTCTGGGCAGCCCACCTGCACTGACTAGGGTAAATCTCAGTGGAAGGCTGGAACCAGATCTGGCCTGGAACCAAGGGAGGAATGGAGGCTGGAGGTGAAGCTTCTCAGGCCTGTGGTCGATGGCTTGACCGTGAGGAAGCAGCAGAGGGTGCTGACTCCATCGTGGTGCTGACACAGTAGTACGAGCACCTTGGGCAGAATGGGTGTGGAGGTGTGTGGCAGGGGAAGCCTTGCTACCTGTCTTGGGCTCACTGGTGCCAGCTGGGAGTGATGGGACCCGAGCCTGGCAAGGGCAGTGTGGCCAGTTGCTTGTGCCCTGAGTCCCAAGGCTGTGCAGCTAGCAAAGCCTTTGGTGGGAGCCTGGATTTATGGATTTAGCCTCATGCTTGTCAGGCTCAAGTGCTCTCATTTTCCTTTTCAGCATCTCCAATTTCAGTTCCCAATCTCCCTTATCTGCTTTATCTCTCTTATTTCTGGTCCTTCATCTGTCTGACAGGTTTTGTAAATCACCTGTAGAGTTTCTCCTCTCTGACCACCAACAAGGGGGGCTAAAGCCATTAGCCTGCAGTGTCTCTGATAGGTGATGTCCATACCTGTATTTGTTGCTGCTTCATAGCTGCTGTTCTGTGCTGGTTTTCAGATAGCTGAAGCTTAAGGAATTGTGGCTTGGAGGCTGTGTGCTTGAAGGAACTTCACTGGACCCTTGAAAAATTACCTAATGTAGTGAGATACAGTTGTCTGGTTATCTAAGTGTTTCTTCCTTGCTTTTCCAGGGAGGAACTGCTGACTCCTATCAGTTTTTGACATGATAACCTGTTTCCTCCAAGCTATACCTCTTCATTCTGCCTTTCCAAAGGCCAGAACTCCTCTAAAGCAGAGGAGGGTATGAAAAGGCCCCTCAGTGAATGCTTTCAGCTATAATGAGATGATAAAAATCCTTTCCCTGCTGCAAAAACTTCCCATATGATATCTGTCATTCCCTTCTATATACAAAACAAACACAGTGGTCCTTGCTTGTCTGTCTGCTTATTTACAGAACCCTTCAGAGCAGCTGATGCTTCCAGCAGCCAGGCTTCAGGCAGAGGTGGGCAGTGTAGGTCCCACACAATACAAATACTGAGGCTCTTCATTTTTGTTCTTTTCTGGCATGGGTATGTGCCCTCCTCTTCCCACTCCTTCCTCAAAGATAAAGTAGAGCCCTAGTACTCTAAGGCTTTTCTTGTACCTAGAAAGCTCTCTGCAGGGCCAGGTGTTTGGATTCACTAAGGTCTGTGTAGTGGGATTGTCTCCTGGAGTAAGGATCTTGAGGATGCCACAGCAGGTGATACATTGTTCTACCTGTGCAAATGTGATGAGACCTTAGGGGGCTTCCCTCTTGTTTGGGATGCTTTGAACCTCGTTGATAATGACACAAAAGGGGTCTGCACTGTACACATATGGCAGTGTCTTAGTGATAGGAGATGTGTTTAACCATGTGCTTTCAGTGAAGGGTTTCCTGTATCAAGTGTGTTTGCCTGCACAAGAACCCTCCCCAGCCAGTGGTGAGACAGGCAGAGTCCTCAGAGTACAGGATGGTTAAATGAAATGTTCACTTGTGTGTTCCTGCAGAACTGAAGTGGGAATCAGCCCTGACTTTGTAGCACATTCAGCTTATGCCTCCTGTCTGCAAACTCCAATGCAAAATTCAACAGGCATCAGGCTATAGAGATCTACAGAGACATCCTGGGAAGCACAAAGGTGATGTCCTGTCCTGAAAGTGAGGCACAAATAGACCTGGAAAGAATGTCTACAAATGAGCTCTCACTTTGTGGTGTCAGTTGGCAGGCCTAGCACCTCAGGTCCCTGCTGCTGAGGGTCCTGGTGAACATCACTGAAGTATGGGCTTCTCTATCTGCATCTTGGGAGCATGGGGGTGCTTCTCAAGCTCTCTACCTGTGCCCCAGAAGCAGACTTTTTCCCATGGGGGGTTGACTCTTTGAGGGTTTGTGATGCCCTTGGGGTGTGGAGGCAGCCTGTCCTGGGGTGAAGGTGTTGTCAGCAGCCTCACAGATGAGGAGGCAGAGCGTGCAAGCGACTGGCTCAGAGTTACTCCAGTTTCCTGGCTGTAGCCCATGTCCCTGCACTCCCTTGCCCTTGAAAGCAAGGCAAGATAAAGAGATAGTGTGTGGATGGCCAAGAGAATGAGCTGTTTCATTAAAGTGTGTGAAAAGCCTCTCTGTTTTTCAGCAGTGATGAGATGAAAATATATCTGTACAGCCAGAGAGGCCTGATCCAGCCCTGTGGGCAGCACGGGCTGAGATGGGAGGCTGAGGAAATAAAAACTTGTCGCTGCTGTTATGAATTCACTGTGCCTCCAGGGCTGAGGGGTTTCCTTTGCTTGATGACACCTTTTTTAATATAGTGTATTGAAATAATTTTGAAGGCAAGATTGCAGGCAGTACCTGGCAAAGGAGGGGGTTTGCCATCCAGAAGCCTCTGCAGGTGCCACGTGTTCCTGTCTCCTGTGGCATCATCTGAAAGCTGGGATCACATGATATCAGGAGGAATATCTTTCCAAAGAGCCCTGTGGCTTCAGATTTGAAAGCTGCAAAGCATTTACATGCTTCATCTTCAGCAGAGCTGGTCTTTCTGAGGAAGCCCCTCACCTCATGTTCTGCCCAAAAGTAAACAGCTCTTGCTGTCAGATGAGGAGGGGAGCATGCCTGGAAGAAGGGTACTGCAAACCTCTGTCTCCTCACCCCTCAGGGGCAGGTTCTGTGGGAACACATGTTCATGCTGTGGATCAGAAGAAAATGTTGAGAAGCTCATGCTCACTTGTAGCTCCACAGAATGGAGCTGCTTCTTTTAGACAGGCATAGAAAGCAGGCTGAGGGTAACCTGAAAGCAGGAGCCAGAGCTCCTGGCTGCTGCTGCTTTTGGATGTTGAGCACACCTCATTGCACCGACCAAAACGTCTGGGGATGTGGGTTAGACACAGGCACTCAGCTCTGGATTTGTGAACCCTGAGGATGAGGAAGGCTGCTGAGATGGGCTTTTCAGGACAGTGTAACACTGGAATTTCCTCTTTCCTGCTGGAGACGGTACAGCCGAAGCCCCTTTGCTGCCCTCTGCATGTGACATTTGGTGCTCAGCAAGTGCATCCTGAGATACTCTGCTAAGTGTTCACTGGCACCTCAGCAAACTGACAATGCAGGCTGGAAGCAGGCTCTTAGCCTGTCATCATTGACACTGGAGCTTTTGAGGCCAGCACGTACATCTGGACACTAACTTGGGATCTGAAAGCCATGTCTCTCTTCTTCCCCCCCGTGCTGTTTTACAGCTCACCTTTAATTTCTCCTTAGAGAGCAGAACAGGCACAGAGGCAGCACAGAAGGGCAAGAGATTATAGCATCCTTGGTGCCAAAAATAGCTGCCTGAAAAATTCTTCCCCCTGCTGCTTTAAGCTAAATTATGATCATAAGTTGCTGTCCTCTAACTTCACAATGTGGTGCCCTTCCCTCTGCAGCTTCTCCCAACCCTTGTTGGCTTCAGGGCCCAATCCCTTCCTCTCTTGTCAAGATATTGCAGGAGGCAAGTGCCAAGGCTGTGCTGATAGATCCAATAGCCCTTAATGAATGTGACACCAGTGGCTTCCTCAGTCACAGCCGTAGGTGCCTTGGAAAAGCTGCCTTACAGTGGGAGAGGAGGGAGGAGAGGGGCCATTACTGATGGGAGAAAGGGGAGAGGTTGGTTTGTGTACTGATGCTCAGCTTAGCCTCATGCTGATGGAACTGGGTGGCTCCTGCTGCAAATGAATCTTGCTGGCTTTATTTGGTCACTGGACTGTTTTAGGTCATAGCTGGTGGATGCCTTTCAGCTGGGGCTGAGTACATCCCTCCCTCACTTACCCTTCCCATGTATCTTTAAATCTTTAATCTTCAGGGCAAATCCTGTCCGAACCTGTGTTCTGTCCCCTCCTTGCAGAGTCTAAGCCAAAAGCTGGACTTGCAAAGAGACTGGGGTGCCAAAAGACACAGGTCTCTACTCCTTTTGCTGCTTTGCCCAAGTCTGCTCCTGCTCCTTTGTGCAGAGAGCACCCTGGGTCCTGGGACAGCACCCATCTCCTGTGGCCGTGCAGCAGGGAGATGACACAGGACAAGGCCACCTGGCTCATTCTCCTGTGTGGTTGTGGTCACTACCACTGATTCCAATTCCCAAAGCAGGATTTGGAGCCTGAGGATTTCTTTGCTTTACTAATCTCCTCAGTAGCTGCCTGCAAACACAGGGTCTGCTCCACAGAGCACCCACACTGATAGCACTTTGTGCCCGCAGCGTCGCTGTGCTCAGTGCGAGCGTGTGCTGTACCACACTGTCTCTGCCAACTGATCTGCTCTTCCTCCTGCTTCAGTCCCTGGCATGGGAGTCAGAGCCTGGTGAGGGTACAAGGCTTCCACAGCTGCAGAAGGCTGGACTACTGAGTAGGCAGCCTTGGGGAAAAGCAGTGGATGTGCTGAGGAGGCTTTATCCCCTCGCTCAGCGCTGTTGGCTGGGAAGCTGCTGCTGTGAGGGCTCTGAGCGTGAGGGAAGGGTGACATGCTGTCAGAGTGCATCCTTCCATCCATCCCTGAAAGGAACAACATGGGCTGACACCACCAGAAGGACCAGGCTGTGAGAGTCTCTGCTGCAAGTGCTACAAACCACCTTGCTGCATGTACCCCAGCACTGAGTGGAGCTTTACCTCTGCAGGTAGAGCAGCGCTGGCAGCCCAAGGTGTGCTGCAGCTTGGGTGCCTGGGCTGTCGTGGGGATTGACTGGCAGGGGCTGTTGTTTGGGTTGGAGATGGCAGATGCTATAGGCTGATCAATATTTTAATCAGTGCTGCATGCATCACTGTGGCTTTGTGGCTGAACTGGGAAGAAAAGACTGCAAGAGATGGGCTTGAGTGCTAGAGCTCTGCTTCCTGAAAAATTAAATCAGTGAGCCAGGGAGGGGCTTGGAGCACAAGGGAGAAGGTGGCAAGGGTGTGGGGAAGGAGTGGGAGATGGGACCAAGTCTTTCAATCTCAAAAGAAGGGCCCTAGCACCAGCTTTGATGTTGGAGTGTGCGATGTAGCTGTTCCTGATCTGAGGAAGGGAGCTGGGAAATACAAACCAGCTGATTGGTGTGAGTTGTGACCACTGGATTATTTATGTGTCACCCCCTACCCCCTTGTCTGAGCTTCCTTTTAACTGGTGCAGGAGGCTTGCTCAGGATGCCAGCCACGCTGCTGACAGGCGTTGCAGGGAGCTCTTTCTTTGAATCCTAATGAAAGTCCTGGGAGTGCTGTGGCATTCTACATGCTTTTACTTCTTTAAATAAAGAGGACTTACCTCTGTCCACAGTGTTCCAGACAGATGAGATCTATCAGTGAATGTGAGGTTCATATGGTCCCAGGGCTTCTGGACTTCAGTCTGGCAAACTTCAGATGCCCAACAGCCAGGTTTTTGAAGTGTGGGTGGACTTGCATACACACACTCAGAGAAGAGTGAGCCTGTGATGCTCATGGAAGGAAAAGGAACTTTTGGGCTCAGGCACTGGCAAGGACATGTGACTTGTAGAGAGAGGATTACATGAGCAAGAGCCCTGTGGGGCTGAGGATGGTCTGCCTGTACCACAGGAGAAAGTGATGTTCTGGAGAGATTCAGGAGTTTTCTCATGAAATCTGGAAATAAAGGAAAAGGAGCTCTGCCAGTGTTAAGATTTTAATCAATCAAGACAACAAGGTTAAAAGCTTATAAGCAAGGAAGGCAGGGTTGTTGATAAATAACTCTTTAAGCCTTAATGCACTGCACTAACAGAGGGCTGAGCAAGGCAGGAGTCTGCAGAAACCCTACCAGGCAAGATGTTTTTCCTGCTTGTGGTGCAGAAAACATCTTGGCAGTAAAAATTCTGCAGGTGCTTCTAGACTGTTCAGCTGGTCTGTCTTTGTGGGCAGCATTGTTTGATTAACTTTCTAGATTCTGTTTGCTTTGCTTGATGGACTTGAAGTTGTGTGTACTGTTTATTGTTTGTTGTAGGGAGGCTGCATGTCAGCTTGCAAGGGAAGTGATAGCAAAGTCATTTGAACTGCTCACACTTAGTACAGCCTTGTGCTTCATGGTCAAAGTGAGATTAATCTGGCAAGTTGGAGCTAAAAGGACACTATTATGTGGTCCAGACCTGGAAGCTAGCACATTCCTGTCTTCAAATCACATTCAGCTCAATTTGTCTCCACTTCCACATCTTTCTGTGTGGCCCTTAATCAATATGTTTTTCTCTGCCCCTCCCAAAAGAAATTGGTCTCCAATTAAGTTCTCATGCCTTGAAGAGCATCCAGATAGCATTGCTTTACTTCCTGTTTCCCTTGTCATAGAGGGAAGATGAAAATGCCTTTTTTAAAAGCCTCATGCAAATGTTGGGCTTTTGCTGCTGTTCAATAAAGCTGATCATTTTACTCAGGAAGTATCAGTGCAATTTTCCACACCACTAACTTAAAGATTGTGTCTCAGTAAACGTGTGCATTCCTCTTCTCTCATTTGTGTTGGGAACAAACAAAAGAGAAAGTAAATGCCTGGTGCTGTCTCCCTGACAAACGTATTAGTATCTTATAAATCGCTGGAAGTCTGTCCAGGAGAGACACCACCAATGCATTTCTGCAAGCCCCTATTCCATCTGTGTCTCAGCTAGAGGAGCGATTGCAGAGCTGGGGAATGTCTTTCCACCCCATTACATTTCCCAGTTGAAATATGTGAGAATTACCTCTGATGTTAGTAGGAAGCCATCAGAACATAAAACACAGAAAATGAAATATTAACTTTCCTATCCAACCCAGTAATGGCTGTGATGGTTTGTATTATAACACATTAAGGTGGAGCTCCTGAATAAGAAATAAATAAATTAAAGATCCCAGGCTCCCATCCAGGCAGTACTGCACAGAAATGGCATGCTGATGGGAGGTGATAAAATTGGCAAGTTGGGGGGGGGAAGGTATAATATATTCACAGTTTAGATGACAGTGAATGTAAAGACAGACTGAGCTTACGTGGAAGTTGCAAAATATCCCTGAGAAGTCTTATTCCCTCCAGATTGCTGTGAGTTATACTGGTAAGTATAAATTTGGAGCAGAAGAAAAGCAAAACCTTATGGATCTGTGAACTAAAGGCACCTCTGTGTCATGCCAGTCAGTTCACCAAGCCTACAGAAAGGCTCAGTATTTGTCATGATCCTTAGGAGCCTCTTGCTGTGTTTGCCTTGAACTGGTCCCTGACTCGGTGGTGTGGCTGAGCACACAGGTGTCTCTGAAGGCATGAGACTGGTGTGGGTCTGTCCCTTGGGTGAGCAGTGGCGTGGCCAGGTCAGGGCTCATGGTTTCCCTTCATTTTAGTGAGGAAACCCCTTTTTGTTTAGGGACAGGCTGCTTATTACCCTGCCTGTTGTGGTGGGAGCTCCTCTGAGCTGGAGCCAGCAGTACTATCTTGGGGGACAAGGAATCCAGCCCCAAGACAGGATGGATGAAACAGCTTTCCTTCACCAAGCAATCTCTTTCCTGCTCTGCCCCTCCAAAAGCTGAATATACCTTCAACCTCAGGCTGCTGACTTCACTGAGCTTCGGTGAAAAGGATGAATGGTGGGTCGTTACCTCTAATTGCCTCACTCTGTTGTCTGATCTGAGGTTATGTGTTTGGATAGCAAGCACCTAGTATCTGTTGGGGGTTCTTTGAGAGAAGGCCTCCTCTTTCTGTCTCTGAACCACAAGGTTTGAGGCCAGATTTGCAAAGATACAGTGGCTATCTGATTCCAGCAGGGACTGTATGCTCCAGTGCCTTTAATGAAATGGTTCTTACTGTAGATCTGCTAATTAAACTGTCTGGAGATTTCAAGGGCCAGGGAGAGAAGTGGGTGATGAACATGATGTGGTTGATACTGTTTAGGAATTAAAATGATCTTCAATTAGTGGGGTACCAGGTGTTCTAAACCAGCTAAATGAAAAACGATGTACAAATGGAGCCTGGTGATAACATCATAATGTGATAATGCATATCTTTGTTCCATAGGGCTGGAGCTTAGGCTTAGAGCAGGAACTTTGTCTTAAAGCTCAGCTCTAGCAAGGAGTTAAACTAGATGGGCTGCTTTAGTGGAAGTGTTCTTAGCAGGGATCTCTTGATGAAGGCACCAGAGCTAGTATTTTTCCCCCTTTTAGTCACTATATAGTAACTTAATTTCTGCAAAGGTTGTTTCACACACCCCCAGGTGATAGAAGACACTATCCTACTTCATTTTAGAAGGAAAGCTTTTTCTGCAGCCTTCAACAAGATCTCTAGAATCACCTTCTCTGAGACTTCTCTTCTAGTTTGGGTCTTGGGATTTGGTAGCTCTGCAGAGGTTACACATCATAGGTGGGACTTGACTTGAGATGTAAAAATCCTGTGTTGCAGAACCATCTCCTATTGCTGTCCTGTCTCCTGGGAGCCAGATTACCTCTGTCTTCTGCTTTCAGTGGTGGAGGGGCTTGCTGGGAAGCTCGTGGTGAAGTGAGGGGGGAAAACACATAGCTTGCTCATTCTGTTTTCCTATGACTTCAGACTACCTCATGGTGTGCTCCCTGGAGCCAGTGCCTTTGTTGCTTGGTCTCCCTGCTGGAAGAACAGCTGAATGTAGCTGGTCATTTACAGGGTTGGTGCAGGAGCACCAAAGAGCATTTGTTGCTATCAGCTGCCCTGTTTGTCTCTGGCCAGACAGTAAACAAATCTCAGATCATGGCACTAATGGTGTTGATATACAGCTGTCTCTCCACTGGAGTTAAGGAAACTTGCTGCTTTGGCCTTTCATCTAAGTGCTCTTCACAGTGCTTGAAAAACTGTGGGCACTTCCTGCTGGGAGGTTAGTCTAGGAGTTACCTGCCTTGCAGGCTGGTGGGAGGGGAGACCTGGTCCTTGCTTTATAATATGGAATGAAAGATCCCATGTTCCCAGGGCCAGGAAATACTGCAAGTAGGCCCTAGTAACTGGGGGAGTTATTTCAGACAGCTGAAGGCTGTGGTGGGGGGAAGGCAAAGGTTTATTCTGTGAGTTAGCAGCAGGTACCTCACTGGCTTTTTGCACTTTATCAGGGCAACCTGCTTGGCTGGTGTAGCCTGTGCTGTGTGAGCATCCTGCCTCCTCAGGGCTCTAACCTGGAAAGAAGTGATGTAAGGGTGTCTCTAGCCTCCTTCTCCTGTATCTCAGCCTGCCTGCCTGCTCATCCTGCCTCTGTCTCAGGTGACACACACAGCATGCTGACACCTGTGTGACACACAAGCATAATGACTGTTACAGCTATGCACAGAGTCCCCAGTGTCATGCTTCGATGGCAGCCCTGGAGTGGGCTTTCTTGCTTACATGACTGCCTGACATGAAGGCAAGGTGTGGCTGTCCTTCAGACAGACCTTCTCCTGGAGAAACTGGCTTTACAGTTGAGCTGGGTTATGCAGTCATTCACAGAGTAAGTGGAGGAAGGCCAGGTACCCAAATCTGTCTAGATCTCCTGTCTCAGGGGGAGGTCACCGTTCTTCTGGCCTCAGTGTCCCAGCCTGTAAGTGCAGGAAGAGAAGGGACCTCAGGCCCATTACCTGGGAGCAGTAATAACAGTGGGATTGTTCCAGCAGCCTTCTAAATCCCAGTCCCTACAGGCACAGAACAGTTTTCCCTGATGTTCTGATTAAAGGGAAAGGATGGCTCTTTTCCTAGCTCCATCTCACCTCTATTTCC
The DNA here is from genome assembly GCA_013400835.1 of Zapornia atra. Lineage (NCBI taxonomy): Eukaryota > Metazoa > Chordata > Aves > Gruiformes > Rallidae > Zapornia > Zapornia atra. The sequence continues at coordinate 696,811 of VZTU01024773.1, read as the reverse complement.
TCCTCACAGATACCTCCCTTCAATTACCCCTTTCTTGATAACTTAATCTCACTGTGTGATGTGTCAGGTGGGAGTTGGAACAAACGCTGGGTGCTCCTTAGCCCTTCTGAGGACAAAGCAAGGAGTGAGGAGTTACACGTCAGCCTGAATAGCCTGACCCACAGGGCACAGTGACCTGTTCAGCATTGCTACTGCCAAGTGTCTGCTTTCACTATCCCTTACTTGGAACATGGAGGGGCTGTGTCTAGCTGATGAACTATGCATTCTTTGTTGAAATGATGGGATTTTCTTCTAGTGTGCTAGATGGCTTGCTGTTTTCCCCCTCTATCTCATAGCTATTGAGGGCTGGGGTGGGTTGACCTGGGTTCTCCATCCCCAGGAGAAGTACTGTGGCAGCTAATGCTGGGCCCCTGATGGAGCCAGATTGGTCCTCAATGAGCAACTGAGCAGTGGGATGGTCTCTGCCCTCACCTCAAAGATTAACTGGTGCAGGTGATTCTTATCTCTGAGGGGAAGGTATGAAGATCTCTCTGGGGGGAGAGTAGACAGTTCATCTTGGGAAAGCTTAGACTAATAAGGGGAGTGCCAATGCTGGGACAGTTGGGTCTGTGACCTCTATCCCTTTCAGAGCAGTGCTCTGGAGTACCCAGCCAGCTGCTGAGAAGTCAATCTGTTAAAAGCAGCCATGAAGATGCTGTTTAAACAAAGAGCATCATCCATAACTTGGTTTGAGGCCTCTCTAGGGCATGCCTTGTTTGCATTATGCTATGAAATCCATTGTTATTTGGGGGCTTCCAGGGAGAGAACAGTAAGAAACAAATAGAGCTATAGGGAAGTGCAGACAGAAGCTGCATTACAAACCTTCATTTGAGGCTGTGCAGGGTCTCCCAGATCTGTCAATGACCAAAGCTGCCTGGGTAACGAGTCCAGCACAGCGATAGCTCTGCTCTCCTCTGAAACCTGCTATTTCTCAATCACTATATACTGAATAGGGAACTATTTTACAATCATTTTATCTGCTGTTAAGGACACATAAGCCAGAGGAGGAGAAAACCATCTCTATTAATAATGATTAGTCCACTGTAGGTCTGAAAAAATGATTGTGGCTTGTGGTGCTGGTTTCCCCAGAGGAGAGAATCTTGTCCTGGAATCATCTGCAAGTACCAGGTCGTGTTTTGCAAGCCGTGATTTGTAATAAAACTTGGAGGTCTGGATGAAAACAAATGGCAAGAATATGTCTGGAATGGAGCTTTGGCAAGTAATATCTAAGCATGAGAGTCTTCTGTGCTGTTCCCACTCTTGTAATGCATCTCCCTGGTTGGTTTGGGATTCTGTGCGGGCAGGTGGCTCTTTGAGAGCCAGAGGCTGGAACGTGGATGGACTCTAGGCATGCACAAGAGGGTCACAAGCTCAAAATGAACTCTTCTGATGTTTACAGGGATTGGAGTTGTATTCCCAGGTCATGGAGTCTCTGATGGAAATATCTGGGATGTCATAAGTATGTTACAAACTTTAAAATGTATTAGAGGCTTGTGGGCACAGAGATACTGGGGTTCTTTCAGAGTGTTTTTTGGTAATATGCATAATTTTTGTGTCTCAGTGTATTTCTAACTCCTGGGATGAGAATACTGCTGGGAAAGAGGCTTCCCCACCCCCAGCTTTGCTCACTTGCTTTTGGTTGGACTGTGAGGCTGAATCCTGCTCACCCAACAGTAATGGAGACAGCCTGGATCCACCTGGAAGGTGGGGGGCGATGCAGAGGGTGCTAAATGGTCTGAGAGGAGGCAACACAGAGCTTTCCTCCTTCCCTTGAATTAAATTAGATATTGGGGAGGGAGGGAGGGGAACACTGCAGGGACAGGTCTGGCCAAGGGTAAGGGGGGCCACAGGACCCCTCTTGTGGAAAACTTGCTGGAAATCAAGCCAGAGAGTTTAGGAAGCTGGTGTCTTGGGCAGGGCGCCCTGTTTCCAGTGATGACTGGAAAAACTACATTCAAATCATAAGCTACTCCTGTGCCCTAGATGGGCTGGGTCCCCAGCGGGGCGGGACGGGGCAGCGGGGCGCTCCCTGAGCCGGGGCAGGACGGGGCAGCGGGGCGCTCCCGGAGCCGGGGCAGGACGGGGCAGCGGGGTGCTCCCTAGGACGGGGCAGCGGGGCGCTCCCGGAGCCGGGGCAGGACGGGGCAGCGGGGTGCTCCCTGAGCTGGGGTGCTCCAGATGGAGGTGGCAGAGTAGCTGTGTTCTGTGGGATGTACTGCACATCAGACATGCAATAGCACAGCTGCTGTTCTGTACCTACTGCAGATTCTCTGCCTCCATGCGTCCTGGGATCAGATAAAAGGCTCATGTTAGACAGCAATAGCCTTAGATAAACCAGGCACTGGATGTGTACTTCTCTCCCATACAGAATTTAGCAGCTATTAGTGTATATCACCATTATTGTGTGGCTGTAACTTTGCTTTGACAAATACTATCAGGGTTTTTATTGCTGTAAGAGTGCTTCTCCATAGTTTCCTGCTCACTTGCTGCATTACCTCAAACCCCTGACTTCGGGGTGGTGGAGCTGCACAGTTCTGGGCTGTTACTCCAGTGCTGCTGCTTCTGCTGGGGGTGAGTGTTTCTTGATGGCCTCTTGTAAGTATTTATAGAGAGGACCCAGACAAACGAGGCAATGTGTTTGGAGGCAGATCTGAGTCCAAAAATGGTCATAGACTTATTCCCTCTTTGGATCTAAAATGATGATGTAAAGAGGTTCTCCCCACCCTCAGTGCCTGCCTGCTGCATCTCTGAAACGTGACTCAGAAGTGACAGAGATGAAGATCTGTGGTTTTATCAGCAGCAGTGCAGCTAGAAGAGAGCCAAAGGAAACAGCTCTAGCTCTCATCCCAGAATCCTTGAAATAGCAAGAGATCATTGATTTGTGAAAGGCTGCTGCTAGTTGGGGCACAGGAGCTGGGGTGAGCACAGCAGTGGGAACTGGAATGCTGCTGATTATGTGCTAACATGTTATCAGCTCTGAATTTTGAGTAGGCTTGTGGTGCACTTAACAAGAGTTTGACTTCACTCCTTTTTTTTTCCTTCCCCCTCATTCCTGGTAATGCTTGATGTGGAATATATTGATTCCATTTGCTGAAGCATTCCTTCCTTAAATATTTTTTAGATAATGTGTACTCTACAGGTTTATAATGGCTTTTGCATCCTTGTCTTTCAGTGGCAGTAATAGAGAAATTGGGTTTAATTTAAATTGGGCTCAATGGAACAGAATAGAAATTGGGAAAGGGGGGAAAAAGAAGTTTAGGCTTCTACTGGGGGAAGGAAAGCAAAGGGTAAGGAGTGTGAGCTAGGGAGAGAGATTTTTTTTCTGAAGGAGAGAAAAGAAAAAGAAAGGAGAACAGACAAAAATCCTAAATGGGGGAAATGGTAGTGGTGACTCACATCAATTGAAGCCAGCATGCTGGGATCAGTGTTTAGAACAGGACACAGAGATATGCCAATGCTGCTGGGAGCACAAAAGTCCTGTCTGAGCCCATGTCAAATCCAATGACAGCTTTGCTTTGAAATTCACAGTAAGATTATAGGGTGGAATTTCCCAGCCCACCAGTATGGGCATGGAGCAGCAGCTTGATGATTTTGAGCCTTTGAGGGAAGGGGGAAGAGGGCATGGTGGCAGGTGACAACTTCCTCATGTCCTGAGCAAACAGTGAAATGAGAACACCCTTTCGAGCCAGGTGTTTCACAGTCTGTGTCACCAAGTCTTTAGGCACCTCTCATCTGCAGGTGAGGCTTTTCATGTGTAATATCCTTTCTACAGGGGCCCAGTGTGAGGTGTGTATGGGCTGTGGGACCACAGCAATGATTCGAAGCCAGAGGAAATGGGTGGCTGTGTTCCCAAAAGGTTCACATCCATCTTCTCACACAGTAGGATGCAACCGAGTCTCAGAACAGGTCAGCCCAAGAACGCTTCAGACCACTCTGTATAAACTATTTGCTTTCATTGTCTGCTTTTTAAATGTGTTTTTTACAGGGATCTTATTGTAGGTTTGATCTGATTTTTCTGCCTAACTGACAGTGATTCAGTTACTCCCTGAATAGGACTGTCACAGGAATTGTCAGGCATCTTTTCCGGAGGGGGAAGGGGGGGAGCAATGTCATGCTTCTATCCTCCCTCTCCCCTTCCCCCACTCTTTGGTTTCTTTCTGCTCTCAGGTTTGTTTTATTGTGGATTCGATTTGAAAACAGTAAAACAAACCAAAAACTCCAGATAATGAGTGGGAAAGGGCTGAGCTGCACTGCAGTGTCCCGTTAGCTATTGCTGCGGTGCCTGAGCCCTTAGGCCCAGGCCATCCTGCTCTCCTCTGAGCCTTTTCTGTGACCTTTTCTAGTGGTGCCATCCCTGCCAGGAAGAGGAGGTCTGTGAGGCTCACCTTTTGGTGCACCAGGAGCACCTGGAACAGCCAGAAGCTACTGGTATCTTGGCCATGGCTAATGCGCAGCTGTTTTGGGATGAAAAGCACAAATTGAGAAATTAAATGGTCAGGAGGTGCCCCTCCCCCCATCCTTCCTTGTCCAGTGTACTTTGAAGCCTGTGACTGCCTGCTTTGCACACTGGGGCCCTGGAGAGCAGTGTCTTTCTCCCCGTGGGCACCTGGAGAGGAGGGAGATGAAAGACACCGAGCGAAGAGTCCGGGAATTGCCATTGTTCCCTCCATTTACTTCCTAGAGGGCGATGAGCACAGCTAATGGCATCTTGATATTTAAAACCAGGCAGGAGTTGAAGCATCTCAATTTTTACTAGGTCTCTGACATTTCAGAGAACTGCTGTTTAATAAATGCTCAGGCGATTAGCTGATGAGGTCTAAGTACCTCCAGCTATGCGAAGATCATTGCCTGAGCTAACTACTAGCCTGATGTCTGAGCTTGCTTGCCTTAGCAAGGTGGTGCAAGTGATCTTGGGACATGGGGATCAGGAGGGAAGCCTCAGCTCCTTGCTGTGGAGTTCTGAAAATGCAGGAGATGTTTGGTAGCTCACAAAGGGACCTCTGTTCCCAAATGCCGTTGAAGAGGCTGGTTTAGGAATTGTTTGAGCCTTTGGAAAAGGAGGAGGGGGGTGGACAAGCACCAGAATCGGTGAGGACCTTGCCTTCAGTGCTCTGGATGCTTCCATATGCCTCGTAATTAAATTGTAAGTAAAAGTAAGGAGCCGACTGCTTCACTAATAGCAGCGAAAGGAGGCAATCATGTAACTTCCATCTGTCTGCAAATATAGTTGATGGTGGAAATACATTAGCAACCTGGAGCTGTGTGCCAGGCTCAATTAGACTAAACAGGATCAAAGGGCACCCTGGGTAATAAATATCCTTGTGGAATCAAGCCGGAGTCTTTCTATTTATTGCTGGAGGAGATGATAATCATTAGTGAGCTGGAGTGAAATCCAGTGATCAGAGAGAGCTCAGCCTTGGGAAGGGGGTGACATTATGTTAGAGGGTAAGACAACATGTCCCCTCTCCCTAGGATTATAAGGACGTTGGGCTTATTACTGAGCTTGCCTTTAATATTCCACTGGAGTTTGGGAAAGGAGTGTAGCGCATATATCAATTGTGGGACTGTAATGGGAGAGAGGTGGCAAAGGTAACTGGGGAAGTGTTTAAAATGTACACTAGGTAATTGAAAGCTAATACCAAACCCTAGTTCAGACACAGAAGAAACTCTCTTCTAATGAGGCATAAGGTGAAAGGAGATTGACTTGTGCTGCTACTCCCAGAGAATTGCTTTGCTCTCCTGTTTTGAGGTGCTGCTGTGCCTGTGCATACATGCTCGTGCTTTTATTAGTGTGCTCACGGCTGGTGTTACCGAGTCAGCAGCAGAGCTGCTGTGACCTGCTGCCTATGGAAACGGAGAATGCCAATTGTCTGCTTGGTCATGGCCTTGTGGGGGGGAAAGAAGTGGGAAAGCTGAACTAAATCCTCTTCTACTTCAACAGCAAATAGAGGAAATGAAAATATTTTGGTATCAAGGCTTGCTTTCCATCGGTTTTTTTCCCCTGCTCTTAAAAAAATGAAACCACAATAAAAAATACCTACAGGAGCACGTTACAGTCTCTGAATGTGGATTCAGTGGTGCAGTTACTTGGGCAATGGGTTTTTGCTGTTGCAATAGTTACTGAGGGGTATGTGTTGCTGTGATATTTCACTGCCCATTCTAGCTCCATTCTTCCCTAGGACAGAGTTTTTGGAAAAGCTCAGTGGAAGTATTAGGCAGCTAATCAAAGCAACTGACCCTATCATAGCAGCTTCTCTCAAGAGCAGGGTGAGACTGTCAAGGCTGCTTAGGTGGTGAGAGGGCACGGTTTGTCTTGCCCAGAATGTTGTATGGTGGCCAACCTCCCATTCTGGGGTGTGCCTATGTTCCTGAAGTGTCACAGTAACTATTGAAGCCAGTTCTGGGATGGGATGGTGTTGGCTCTGCTCTGTGCAGCTCCCAGCTCTGCTGGGCTGAGGCCAACATGTGTGGAGAAGTGCAGGCTGGTGGGAAAAGCTCAGCAAGCCAAAGGTGTCTGTGCAACCCATGAGACAAAATGCTTTCACTGCTGTGTGTTCTTAAGGCATGCTTTGAGCAAGGTATGCCCCACACTCTGCATGCCAGCCAGGACACTGCTCTAGCTCCCTTCTTTCCTCTCCTTTTCTTGCTTGGAAGGCCAACAATAATAAAAGACAATAAACCCAGCCACAAGCTTTGCAGTCTGCAAAGTGAGCACCAAACTGTTCCTTCCTGATCTGCTGCTCTGCAGAATCTCCCTGCTTTTCCCATCTGTCTGCTTATGCTGTTGGGCTGGAGATGAGCTCTTTGCTGTGATAGTGATGTGGTAACACCACCCAAACCTCCATTTAATGTGTATGAACTGACCATAACATCACCAAGTGTTGATAAATACAGACACTTGCTCAAGGGCAAGCTAAAGCTGCCCCTGAGTGCACTGAGCAGTGCTATCTCACGGGCTCAACACCCTTCTGATGGGCAGTCTCTTGTCTTACAATGTCCATATTTAACCTTTTTGTGGCAGGTAGTGTATTTGTTGCCTGCACAATGCCTTTTTCCAAGACCTGTTCCCTTCTGCTCAATGCAAATAGCTGTGTTTAGGAAAGTGACACTGAAACCACTTAAAATGAACACAGTTTATACTGTATAAAAATATTTGCCAGCTGTTTCTGCATTTTGTAAATATTACTGTTTTTCTTGCTTCATGTATCTTTCCATTGGCATTATTACTGTATAACTCCATAGCTCTACCTGTCAAGTTCAATCACATTCGCATACCAGTTTGCTAATTGCCAGTTTTAAGCTACTAAGGAACAAGGAAGAAAGGGTTTTTTCCCTCCCTGTGCAGCCACCAGTGTGCTGTATTTTCTCATACATATAGCCCAAAAGATTTCTTCTGGTTTAAAAAATACAATTTAATAATCCCTTTCCTTGGAGGCAAAAGATTGCTGGTTGTCCTGAAATAACTTATTTTTTATGAGAGTCTGCAAAAAGTTGTGTTTTCTCTGCCAGAACACCTTTACCTTCCACTATGCCATCCTTTGCACTGGTCCTACGTTTGTGATGAGGAAGAGATGTGGTTTGGTTGTGCTCCAGAGAAACAAAACGTTGACTCCAAGCCTGCTCTGAGTGTTCCATTGTAAGTGTGGGAGTAACGTGGGTCAAAGGCTCCACTGCCTCAGCTGTTTGCTCTGTAACTTCCCCCCAAAGCACAACCCAAAGGGACAGCCATGTGGGCAGTGTTTCCCTTCCAGCTGTTAGCTTCTGCACCCAGGTTTGGGGGTGGGGTGGGTCTGTGTCTTATGGCGTGTTACAGGCTTTGGGGATGTGTTATGGTTTGTGCTGGGCTTGAGCCCAGCCCAGCCGTGGTTCCCCAACCACACCAGAAATGCAGATCTCTCAGAAGGCTGGCAAAGCTGGGGTACTGCATAGCCCATCCATGAGCACCTTGTGCTGTCCTGGGCTGTGCCTCCTTCCCTGGTGCTGCCCGCAGCGTGAGCAGCACTCGAGCCACATGTGTGAAGCTGAGCACAGAGTGACTGATCCCAGCCAGGGCCTGAGTGTGCCTCAGCAGGGATGGCAAGGATAACGAATGAATGGAGCTGGGACAGCCCAGGCTGTCTTCTGGTCTGGGGAAGCAGGAGATGTGGAAAGGCAGGCCTCATGTTCTCCTGCCTACATGTTCTAATAAATCCAGACAGCTCAGTGGCATGAGAGCTGCTCCATGGTTAGCTTGAAAGGAAACAAAATACTAAATTGTAATCTTCAGCTTTGTTGAGGGGGGAAAAAAGATAATCCACCCACCTGGTTAGATCTGTGTGTTCTCTGATGGTTCAGCATTCAGCTGCACTTGGGCAGTGTGTTTGGCTGCTGTGGATGCGTTGGGATGGCAGGCTTCAACGACGTGCTCCCAAGCCTCTGATGTGGATCTCTGGAACTATTACTGCCAGATGTGAGTTCATGTTTATGATCATTGGGAAATTGATTTGGGGAAAACAAAATAAATCAGCAGCACAGAGCGACTGTTTATCTAATGGCTGTGAATTTTAATCGCTTCCACGTTTTGATGTCCTTGGTGGGGATTTTTCTTTAATTAGCTTCTTTTCTTATTCACAGGCTGCTGGAAGGAAGTGGGAAGGATGTGGCTGGGAAGGGCAGTCATTGTATCACACATGATCCTCAGAAAAGGACATAAGTAACTTTTTCCTTGCTTTATGAGGCCGAATGGACCCCAGACATCTCCTTTGGCTGCATATGCAGGAAGACTCCTTGCTTTACTTCTGCCTCCTCTTTTTCTGTATTGAGAGTAACGCTTCCTTTGCCATCTCTGAGGGCATCTCTGGTTCTACTCATAATTAGAACTGATTTAGGGAGTGGGGGAGGCTGAATGTTTCTCTGTAGGAAAATAGGATTTGTGTTGACTGGAACTGTTCCTGAGCTCATGCCACATTGGACTAATAGTTTTCAGCAGAAAGATAAACACTTTGCTCAACCCTAAATGATATAATTACATATATGGGGGTCAGAATGTGAGGGGGAGAAGATTATTTCCATAAGAAACAATGACGTATTTTCCATAGGCATGAAAAGAACACTTTTAGCTGCTCTGGTTTTGGCCAGCATATTAAAAATATTACTTTGCACAGGGCTCAAAATTTTAGTGCTCTCTGTCTCCACACAATGACAGAGTTGAGCCTCTGGCTGGGAGAATGTGGACTTCAAACTAGCTGTGAGGTGAACAGCGCTTGTTGCAGGGACAGTCCTAGGCAATGGCATGGCAGGTGAGCTCTGCCCATCTCTGGTTTCCATTGGAAAGTTCTGGTGGTGTATAAGGTCCATGGGATAATCCTTGTCACTTCCCTTGGGAAGTTAAGATTGTGTTGGGGAGAAGAAATGAGAATAAGTTTGAAGTGAAACTGAGGAATGCTCTTCACAATGATGATATCAGATTGGATTCTGCTTCTCCATAAAGCCGGACAGGAGTACCTGGAGGGGGGGGGCTTGAAGTGAGGTGTGGTCTCATGGAAGGAGCTGTGGGGGCATTGACTGACAGAGGCTCTGAGATGAAGCCTTGATACATCCCTTGGTGGGGAAGCATTCAGCAAAGCCCTTGAAGTCGTTTCAGGGTTCCTTTCTCCTCTTGTCTTTGAGAGAGAGCTCCTCACCCCCAAAGCTGTCCCTCTTGCAAAGCATTGCTCCTGTGTGGTTGCCTTCCTCCCACTTAAACCTAAGCAGAACCTGCTCCAAACTCTCCCTGTTTTTCTTTCTCTGTGTGGCACAATACAGGAGTTTCAGTCCCTGGGTCTGTCCCACTCATGCCATTGAATCCACATGCTGCCCTCAACCAAGGCATTTCTCTCTGCTACTTTCTCTCCCCTTAAGCATCAGGGTCATCTCCAGAGACACAAATACAGAGTCTCCAGGGCTTTGGGGGCTTGATCTTGTCAATGTTCTCTTAATGAAACCTGACCTTTTGAGTTATGGATTTGAGATGAGCCCCCTATAGCCCTGACCAGTTGAATAATACAAGCTACTGTTTTCCCCAGTGATGGTTGTTGTGAAGGGAATCATTCTTCTCCTACATCACCACGCACTCACAAAACACCTCCTTGTAGCCTATAATTTTGTGCCTAGCCAAGTTGTACTTTAGATTTATAGCACAATATGAGCTTATTGTGTACAGCATCCTTCATACAAACACCATCCCCTAACACTTCTCAGAGGCAGATAAAAACAAGGCGGTGCAGAGTATAAATTGGGGAAAACACTGGTTTTTGAGATGCTGGCTAGTGAATACGCTTGGGGCATTTGGTTAGGAGACTGGCAGATGAAGGAAAGACTCTGAAGGATGGGGAAAACAGTATATTCCATTTTAAAGGTGAGGTTTTTCAAGTGAGTGGGACAGCTGTAGGCATGGTGGGGTGCAAGAGTGACTGCTCTGGAGAAGCTGGGTGAAGGCGTGGGCCCTGCAGCTGGGTGGTGCATCCCTTCAAGGATGGAAGAGACAGCGTTTCCCCTAAGAGGGAGCAGGGACAAAACCAGAATAGAAACAGCAGCTGAGTAAGGCAGCCAGCTGATGAAGGGTAGAGTTTTACTAGCTGCATGTCTGGTGTCTCTCCAGAGTGAGTTGGAGCGCAGTAGTGCTGAAGCTTGTCTAAGTGCAGTGTCTGTTCCTCAGTGACATCTCTGCTTTCTAAAATGGGCTGTGTGTGACACTCCTGCCTCAAAGAAGGACTGTTAGAATAACTGTCATGTGCTTGGTACTGCTGGTAGTCGAAAAGTGAAGATCTGGGGTTCAGGTGCAGGAGCTGTCAGTGCTGTGACACGCTGAGCTGGCTCTCTTGTGCTGGGGCAAGCTCAGGCTTGCTAAGATCTGACCTGACTCAAACATCTTCGAGCCCATCACTGCAAAAAACATTTTAGGGAAGCCCTTCTGCATGCTGTGTAAAACCACCTTTTAACAGAGCAGGTGCCTTGCTTTCCAAGACTGTTCACAGCACCATCCTGGCTGGGACCCAGGTGTCCTGGTGCCAATGCTTTGATCTCTTGCAAACATGCTGTCTCAATTGGAGAGATGTGGGGAAATGTGTGAAAGGCCATGTTGGATTCACACTGAAGCCAGTGGCATTGCCCCAGGGATGAATCTGTCCTCCTGAGATTGCTCTGTGTTATCTGAGCCAGGCACAGCCAAGTGGCAGTGTACAAATGTAAAATAATGAGGTAGCAGCTGAGAGTGTCTGGAGCGAGCGGAGAGGAATGAAGATGGATGACTGTAGCTAAGAGACAATTTGAAAAGGGATAAATACAGGCAACAAGTTATTCACCACAGCAATTTGTAAAGAGTGCTAAAAAACCTTCAGACAGGATTGTTTCACATCACCTCTTTTTCTATTTGCAGCCTGACAGGCCTTGTGTAAATGGTGCTGATTGATGGCTGCAAACCAGTCCCCTTAATCTGTTCCTCTGGTATTGATTAGCTTAACTCTCATAACGCCCAGTGCTGGTGGGGCCTGTCAAGGCTGGCTAAGAGGCAGTAGTAGCCCTGCCTTAGAAAGCTGGGTGAGAGGGGGAACCCTATTCTGGCTGCGGAGGGGGAGTGGGAAGAGTCAGGAGCACTGCGTAGGTCTCTGGGGCAGAGCTGCCGAGAGGGAAGCGACTGGCTCTGCTTAGGAATTAATGGCCTGAAACAGAGAAAGGTGAGGAGGAGATGGAAATCTCCCCGTGAAGCACAGTGGTTACGTGCAGTGTTGATGGTAGGTTGGCTGCAGTGAAGGGTGTGCATCCCCCAGCCTGATGAAAGGCCCTTAGAAACTAGGAAGAAGCAATAGGAAGCTCAGGGGTCTTACAGGCTCCATGTGATGCTGTTTTCCTCTCCCACAAACCCCGCAGCTGCCTTGGGATGTCCTGGGACTGGCTCCTGGATCTGCAAATCCTCTTGCATCGCTTGGTCTTTTTGTGCCTTAATTTCTCCTGTGCTGGATAAAGCATGGAAATGTGTTCTGACACCAGAAAAAGGCTTGCTCAAGTGTGTTAGACTTGGGTAATGAAAGGGAGGCAGGCAAGCTTCAGAGCGGGGAAGGGAGGTGTGACAGTGGGGACAGGTGCAATAACCCATTCTGGGAGCCAGTTTATAGCATTGAGGTTAATCTCTTGACAAATTACCTTTGGATCTTCAATAGAAATGCACAAGGATCTTGGAGGAGTCTGTTTTAACTTACCATTGATGAAGGCAGCAGCTTTCCCTGTACCAAGCCTTCCTTGTTTTGGGCTACTGTGCTGGCTAGTCTGGACTTGGAGCAGAGCCCTCCCTACCTGCTGAGCTGGGAGCTACTCATCTCAGTAGCACTGCTCTGTCCCTGTTGTGGCCATAACCTGGGCTGACCTTCCTCTGCTGTATCCTAGGACTGACAGGATCACAGCTAGCACCAGTGTAGCTGGAGCAGCCGGGGAAAACCAGAAATAAGCTGTGCAAGAAGATATTAATTTAAATTGGCATTATTTTTTTTCCTCAAGGAAGGAAGGGAAATTGCTATGAGCAGCAAGAATAGGCAGGAGCTTTGCAAAAGGAAGATACAGAGAAATTGAAATGGCTGTTTTGTTGGAAGCCTTTGAGACAGGCCAGGTTAGAAGAGGTATTGCAATGCTGCAGGGTTAACAGAGAAAAACAGATAACTGCAGGGAGGGGGAGCAATCAAGAGAGACTCTGCTCCAGCTGTGCTTTTTAAATCAGGGTTCCAAGTTCAGGGACACTTTGCTGCAGAAGTGGCATGGGTGAGCTGTGCATGGACCATCATGGGGATATGGATGTTGGAAACAGACCTGTAAGTCAGGCTGTACCAGCTGTCCACCTTTCACTGGTGCTTCCCTGAGTTCTCTATCACCTGTACTGATTCAGAGTGAATGTTTGTTCTGCACATTTGGTATCCATTCCTGGCAAAGTAAGAGCTGGCATGCCTTACCAGACTGAAATCCCCCCTGTAGCCCATCAATGCCTTTCAAAAAGCTGCTAGATATACAAAGGATTCTCTTGTACTGGCTCTTACTGAGCAATACTCTTCAGAGAGCAGGTCTGGGGAAGGGATTGGCAATTATCTTTGCCAAAATCCTGGAGGCATCGATGTTGGCTGAACAGGTGACAACTCTGTGTGTCTGAAGCAATAGCTGCTTTCACTCCAGCCTCCTGTCACTGCTATTAATTCCATGGTTATGATTGATAAACTTTTAGGCCTCAAGCAGTGAAAACTATGGTGGTTCTCATAAGGAGTCTCTAATGGTGTTGGGTGGCAGGAGCCTTGGTTGCTGCCCTTGCCTGGTGTGTCTCATAAAGGTCCTTTCATGTAGCTGGCATTCACGTGCTTTGCCTATCAATCCCCCTTCTCTCTTCCTCATCTTTTGCTTCTCACCTTGGGTCCTAGTACAGAAAACAGGGTAGGACTGAAACAACTGTGCACCCTTTTGAGCCCAAAGCCCAAGACTTTTTCTGTGAAGCCCTGGCTTTTCCTGGTGAGGTCTCTTTTGTTTGTCTTAATGGAAAAGACCCATTTTCCCCATGTCTATCTTTTTTTGCTGTTGCCAGAAACCTTTGTCTGCCTGTTAGAGGGGTAACAGGAGAGAAAGAGAGGGCTGGGGGATGCAAGGGAGAAAAGCTGTCTAGGAGGAAGAGAACACATTGTGAAGATAAATAATCATAGAGTGTTGGGGTCTGTCACAGCAAAGGAATGGACCTGGTGTTTAAAGAGTTACTGTGCTGACTCTGGGGGGGATACTGGCTGCAAATACATTACTGATACAATGAAAATGTGGTGACTGCCTGTTTTTTCAGAGAACAGGTTTGCAGCAGTGGCAGGCACATGGCTGTGGAGGAGGGAGCTACAGCTGCTTCTTGCCTCAGTCTTTACCATTACTATTAATTTTCATTACAGAGGAAATTCAGTTCAGCCCAGGAGACCCCCCTTTGGTTCCCAGGGAGGAAAGCATCTTGCTTTATGGCAGGAAAACACACTTTCAAGTGTCTTTAGATTCCCTTGCAGACCGGTTTACAGTTCAAGCCATAGCTTGTCAGTTGGCAGGTAGCTGCTGCTTCCCCTGGGCAACCTTTTGTCTATCTCCAGTCTCTTTCTGTAGCGTTCATCTCCATGCTTGAGGGCATCAGGCAGCTTCTAATTAATCAGGGTCAGGAAGAAAATTTCCCTGGAGAAAGGTTATTTTGTACCCACCTGCTTGCAAGGCTTTCAGAGCCTCCGAGTAGAGCCACTGGTACTGGCTCTGGGCAGAGAGCTTACACTGGAATAAATGCAGCTCGTGTCTAAACCAGCCTGGAAATGTCAGGACTTGAATGCTTCCCCATCTCTCATGGACATTTGTGGCTTTCAGTGCTGCTTCTGAACTTAACTAGGAATGCATTAGTCAGCTCTGATCGCCTTTTGAAATACTGGCTGTTAGGAAAATAATATGCTGCTGAAGCTCTGAGGGAGTCTCTGCTCAGGGGCAGCAGAATTGGATCCCATGGAGGGTGAGGGCTGACAATGCAGCTGGTGAACTGCTGAAGTTACTGGGTTAACTGTGGTCTTAGCTTGTACGTTGCAATAACAGCACCCCAGGTGCAAGCAGGGTGGGGGAAGGCAGCTCCCAGCACCCTGAGGGATGGGCCTGTCAGGATTCTCCATGTGGGGAATGGTCGCCAGCAGAGTCTGAGGGCCGTGGCAAGAAGACAGCAGGCCTGGGCTTTATCCTGGAGAGGACAAGGGCTGAGGTGGTAATGCTGTTGTCTTCTGCTTTGCAGGCAGCCCTGGGTTCAGCTTCCTTATGTCTTAGAAGTGAAGCACTGCTATACCCCTCTGGCTGCTGAGCCGAGTGCTGTGGAGCAGATCAAGACCCTCAGTGGGGCAGCTGTACCCCCAGGGGTCTGAAGGCAATGTGATGCCAACAGCCCTTACATTCAGGTGCCAGCTGCACGTGGGCAGGAGATGGACCTTTTCTGTGTTGAGAAACCTCACTGAGGTGAGCAAGCAGTGAGAAAAGGGTCATTCTTCCTGTTTTACAGAGCAGTGAAGTGGCCTGTCACACTCACAGAGGGCATCTGTGATTGAGACAGACCTCCAGTGTCCCCATGGAGTGCTTTAGGTCACTTCTGCTGGTAGAGAAAATGAATGTTACTACTTAGCACCTGATGACAGGTGACTTCCCTCAACCTGTCCTTTCTAATCCCAAGGGACAGTAAATGTTTCTTCTGTCAGCTTCCTAAGCAGGAAGCTCAAGTTTTCAAAAAGCTGCTCTTGTCCTACACCCCCTCCCCCCGCCTCCAGTGCTGAGGACAGGGTGTTTCAAGGGCTCTTTCAGCTGCCTGGAAACAATCCCAAGACATATTTATCCTTCGAAGACTTTTCCAAGGAACAGCTTGTTTG
Organism: Zapornia atra; assembly: GCA_013400835.1. Lineage (NCBI taxonomy): Eukaryota > Metazoa > Chordata > Aves > Gruiformes > Rallidae > Zapornia > Zapornia atra. The sequence goes on along the minus strand of VZTU01024773.1, from coordinate 681,371 downwards.
GAGTTTAAAGACTGGCAGAAATTTGAAAGGGAATTTTAACAGAAGGTGCTGGTTTCTCCTCAGACAGCAACTGCCCAAAGTGCTGCACTAGTGAAGTGTCAGGCGTTTTAGGCTGGTCTCCACTGCACCTTCTGCCCCATCCACTGGTTTGCCTCCCTCCACTTATGGATTCCAACAGCCATAGCCAGCAACAGCAGCCCCAGCCAGCTGATGCTGTTTCTCTGGCTGTCTTTGGGGAGTAAGCACTGCTTTTCTTTCTCTTCTCCCCCGTTGGCATCACTTCAGATAGAGCAATATCTCCTGTTGGGACCCTTTTACTGACTTGGATTCACATTGTGTTAGTGATGCAGCAGGAGTGAAGCCACAGCAATTCAGAACTCCAGGGCAGGTGTGCTCAGGCTCTCTGAATAGCTATGTGCAGAGTGGTGTCCAGCAGAATGGGCTGGGTCAGGGTGGACAGAGATGATGGAGGGGATATGGGAGCTGCAGAGTGAGGTGGATGAGCAAGTGGAGAGCTACTAGCATAAAATGTGAAGCACTCTTTGAATGCAGCAGTCAGTGAAGGCAGGGCAAGCTAGCTGCCTGAAACGAGCAGATGCAGCTGTCTTTACCCAGGGATGGAGGGACCTGACTTATTGGGGTCTTCTGCCAGATGTTTCCATCAACCATGGGTTCTTGTCTAGGTGTAAGCCACCCTGTGGAGCCTGCCCTGTGTCCTGGTAAGGGAGAGGCCACTGAAGATTTCTTGTAAGAGCTTTCCTGACTCAGGCTTGACTGACAGCTCCAGCGAGGTGAAATCTCATCTCCCTGATATTAAACTTAACCTTTATGGATTTCACTTTAAACAGCTATGGAATTACACTGCCTGTCCTTTAATCAGAGGAGCTTTTAAGGTAACATTTTTTTGTTTAATGCTGCAGTCCAGTCAGATTTACTTGTGATGAGAGGGAGGGGGCATGGGAGGCAGCTAGGGAGGAGAGTGCCCATCTGCAGCTCTGGTGCAGCTGGTGGGAGAACAGTGCTGGGGGCAGCACTTGGTGACAACAGCAGAGGGTTCCAGCAGCATCCCTGTGGGTGTCTGCATTAATTTGGACAGGGAGAATGTGGGATACTCCTGGGCCTGGAATTTCTACCTGGTTCAGGAGAGGAATAGCCTGATAGAAGGCAGTTGAGAGTAATTGAGCAGCTGTGGATTCTGTCCTTCCAGTGCAGACCCAAATATTAGCATGCCTCCCTCCAGTCCTTTGCTGTGCCCAAGTGTGTGAAGCTACCCCATAGCAGCTTTGGTAAACCAGGGCACCACACATGTATGCATGCTCACAAACCTTAGGTAAGAACTGGAAAAATCTTCCCCCAGTGTTACCACCTCAGGAAAATCCAACCCATGAGCATTATTCCCCTTGGGGTAGAACTGGAGTGTCCCCACTCCCCGTGTTGGAGCCCGTTATCTTTAATTAACACTCCCACATTCTCTTTCTCCAGTTCCCAGACTTGCTAATATTTCTTGGATCTCATTAATGTTTTTATTTTTCCTCAGCAAATTCACATTTTCTTTCCAAGTCAGACACTTTAACAGATAATGAGCCTAATTTATTCTTGCAAAAGAAAGCTGACCTTCCAAGTCTTATATTGCAATTTAAAAAAAGGGTGTGTGTGTGGAGGGGAGGGTGCTGTGAAATGAGAAGTGGCTGTAGGAGCTGAAGCATGAGGTGCTCCTCTCATCAGTTCTCAGCTCTTTTGAGCAAACTGATAAAGGAGCAGTGTGCTTGCCCCCTTCCCTCCAAATCTGGAGCGTGCTGCCTTGCCTGCCCACTGTCCCTGCCTCTGAACATGGCTGTGTCCCCACCCAGCACTGAGGACAAGGTAGAAGCTAGCAGGGTTAAGTGTGTACCTGCTTGCAGCACAGAAATAAGTGATGTATTATTAGAGACTTAAAACTTTAAATACCACATCTATAAATAGCTGCAAGGTGAGCTGGTGGTGGGCAGAGGGATGGAGCTGGCCGGTTCCACCAGTTGTGCCCTGTCCTCAGCCAGCCTTTGAGGTGTCTGAGGGGAGGGCTGTCCCCTGAGAAGGGGAGAGGGGTCTCTGGTGTGACTGTGCCCCTGGCTGCAAGCAGAGACACGCAGCTGACTCATGGAAGGGGTTTTGTGGGAGAGGATTGGCAGCGTGTGGCAGTGCAGGGGATAAGCTCCCTGGGCTCTGTGCCTGCACTGTAGGAAGTGTTCTGGTTTCTGAGTGCTGGGGATGTGCTCTGGAGCAGGAGGATGCACCTAGCTGGGTGCTGAACAAGCTGCTGTTGCAGGAGGGGATTGTAAGAGCACCAGTCCCACCTCTAGTGACCTAATGCCAGCCAGGACTGGGTACATCAGAGCTCAGGCACTGGGGCCCCTGGGTGTCGGTGGGGTGAATGCCTGCTTCTGGTGGGATGCCTGCTGAGAGGCTTCACCACCCATGAAGAAATGCTCCCATCTTGCTGCTCCCCTTCAGCCATCAGGGTGTTGTCTATGGCTGCTGTTTGCTCCCTCCTCCAGCTGTAGACTTAGTGCTCCCAAGGGCAATGTCTGAAAGTTATTGCCAGCTTCAGCTCTGCATCTGAGCAGATGCACCAGGCCACAGAGTCATCACCACACGACTGAGATCAGAATTGGGCTTGGCTCTTCTGCAGCAACACCTCTGAAAGGCAAACAAATGAAGCCATGGAAAGAAGGCTGCTTGCTTGAGATCTGGGAGAGGAGATGCAGATAAAAGATCATTGGAGGAGATTTTTGGAACCCAGAAAGGCTGATAGATTCTATTGTTTAGTCTAGGGATGCCAAAGAGAGGTTTTATCTCTGAAACAGGGATCAGTCATGGATGAGATTGAGATAGTCCACAAAAGAACCATGCAGGGGAGGGGACCAGGCAGAATGCAGAGAGCTCAGATGGGTCTGTGCCTGCATAAGCTCCATGGGCCTGGATTTAATGATAACTACTGACCCAGCTTTTCTTGCATTGGCTGTTCTTTATCCATGGAAATCCTGCACAAGCACAGGGGTAATCAGGGCAGCAGTCAGTCTGGCTTCCTTGTCATGATCAGCACTGTGCTGAGTTTAAAGGTAGGGTCTGTTGTTCCTGGGGTTTCATCAGGCTAACTTTACCTAAACTTCCAGTACCTCTTGGCACCTCCATCCTGCACCTAAAGGAGCCTAGAAGCAGGTGTTTCCCCTCAGTGCCCCATCACTAGTGTAGATGCTACAAGCAAGAGCTGTGCCAGGATGTTTCTAAGGACCTGGAGAGCTGTGGATGGCCTGCAGCATCACTGTCACTTGGGGCCCCATCCTTCAGGTGGGGCATCCTTGCCTTTCAGGCATTAGTTTGCTAACCAGGTGGCTCATGAGCTGTCCCACCACACCCAGTGCTGCCTGGTGCAGAGCAACAAAGTTAACTGTACCTGGGGCATGTGCTGCTCCCTCAAATAGAGGATGCTGCCTTCTCAGGCTGTGGCTTGCTGCATTTAGCTGGCAACGAATGTGCTCTGCCTGGGAGAAGGTGGCTTGTAATGCATCACCCTGTGCAAGGTACACCTCCAACAGTGGGGAAGCTGGTGCACAAGCCTTTCCCTGTCTGCACTGCATGCATGATAGACACAGCCCTTACCATGCTGATGCCCTTCAGCTCTGCTCCTGAAACACCTAATCCCTGCAGGCAGTGCCCTGCTGGGAGCTCTACAGCTCTGCCCTGCTCAGGTATGCCCTTGTAGCAGTGAGCAGAGCGCCTGAGCTGTGCAGCACAGCTGAACCTGGGCAGGATACCAGCTGCCAGCAAGGAGCACTGCCCAGGAGGATCTGCTGCTGCGGTGTGTCTGCAGAGCAATGACACCCTCTGTGCTCTGCAAAGGACTGAACGTCCTCCCCAGCGTTATCCAGGGCTTCACTGGGGCACTGGATCCACAAGCAAAGACGATGAAGCCCTTGGTGCTGTTGGATAGTGTATCCCTTTGCCTCACACCCAGGTGAACCTGCCCCCACCCCCAAAATCCCTGGTCCAGAGTGAGGATGCTGCTCTGCTAAGTGGGGACACTTCTGTGCCTGAGGTGCAAGGGGTCTATGCCTTGAGCAGGAGTTTATCCTGTGCTCAGTTACACAAGGGGCTGGGGAAGGGCACATGGATGACAAAATGGCACAGAGACAGCAGCTCTCCCTGTGTAAGCAAGTCTGTGTTGGGTTTTTGAACATCCATATGTTTCTGAATATTTACACTTCCATGGGTAAATCTGCTGAGCAGTGTGTAGGCCTCTTCAGCATCTGCTGTGCTTAATTCTCTAATAGACTCCCATTTGGGTAAAAAAAAAGCAATTTTTTAAAGCTCTTTATCTCCAAAGAGGTGTGAGAGTATAGGTGACAAAGGATTAGGTGGAGCAGAAGAGAGGTAATAAATGTGGTAGTGGAGCTGGACAGGTAACAGAGTACACTTTAATATTTCCTTTTCTTCCTCCTGTCTTTTAACCTGCTTCTATCTGGGCTGAGAGATCTGAACAGGCTTCCTGCTGAAAGCAGAGCAAACCCCTTGTCTAAGCCCTGGAGCTCTCTGTGCCCATCCCAGGTGGATTGGGGAGATCATTTCCCCTCTCTCCCTTCCTCCTTTAATGATAAATTTAGGAGAGTGGGCCCCACTTTCTTGCTGAAGTGTCCAGACCCCCCAGTCTGCAGAAGAGAGCAGCTCAGGCTGAGGAAGATGGATGGTGACGTTATACAGAGGCTCTAGCTAAGGGGTATGTCAGGATGATGAATATTCCCTAGACTTTTTTAACTGACTCAAAAGAAAGTAGTGGAGAAACTCCCCCAGGCATGGCCATGGGTCAAGGAGGGGAGAAGACAGTGCAGGAACACTTAAAGAATTGCTTCAGCGTGGGGAGGGAGGGAACCCAAGAGCTGGGTTGTTTTTGAAGGAGGAGACACAAGGACACTTGGGATGCACACTGGAGGGATGCCCGTGTGTCACAGTTGCCTGGTGCTGGACGGGAGGGGTGTGACCCAGCCATCCTTGGCCACGCTTGTAGTCATGCAGTCAACAGCCTATTCCTTCTCCAACCTCACATCAGTGTGATAACTGGAATTAACTGGGAACAGCTGGATCTATAAACATTTATCTGATCATAGGGGGAAGAAGTATCCCCCTGTTCAACTGTTTGGCTTGTTTCTTTTTGCCCTGCCATACTATTCATCCAAGCTTTTCATCACACTCCTGTGGCAAGTGTTCCCTTTCACAGGGACAGGGGCAATGTAGCAGCCTCAGCTAATCCCCTGATTAAATAGTTCCTGCTTCTGACTGAGGGGAGCAAAGGGTGGGGTGTTTGTGTCTCTGGGCAGAACCCAGAAACCCTGCTGTTTTCCTCTGAAGGAGGGATGAATGGGTGAGAAGACAGGAGAACCCTGTAAGAGACCTATTGCTCTGGTGGGGCAGATGATGCTACACCTCTCAGGGTAAAATCCTCTGTAAGCACAGGCAGCAACAACTCCCTTTGCTCATGTTGAGCCTCAGGCTTCTAGAATTCTCCCTTGGCCTTTTCATTTCACAGTGGCTGAGGATGACATTTCTGAAGCAGCCTATGGATGCCAGGTGGCCACACACCAGCAGGAGGTGGGCCTCAGCTCCCAGAGGATGCTTTAATGAGTTATCGACTTCCTGTGCCTCTCCCTGGGTGTAATTGCAGCTGTCAAAGATCTCTCCTGATCTCCTCAGTGCTCTTCGACCCCATCATTACAGTCTCAACCCTCTGACTGCACCATCACAGGGGCTTTGTGGATCTGTTGTCCGATGCCATGTGACGCTGGCACCAGTGTGGAAAGCACTGTGCTGTTAGCTGCCTGGGGTCTTACAGCAGGACCCAGGGATGTGGGGAGGCAGATGTGTGGGTGTATGAACCTTGCCTGGCTTTTGCTGTGTCTTGCTTCTCCCACCTCTACAGGGATCCTGATGTTCCCTCTGCATTGAATCCTTTTGGATGTGTTACTGTTATATATATAACTTGAGATGGATTGTATCATGCCATCATTAGCCACTGTGAGGCTGTAAGTGCACTGGTTTAGCGAGCACACACTTGTTCTCTGACTCAAGGGCTGGGCTCAGGGCTCTGTACCCCTGTGACACAAATACTGGATGGAATTAACAAGGAAGGATCCCAGTCCTGCTGCACACCGGGAGGGAGGAAGCAGCTGTTGTTTGTTTGTTTTTAAAGGCTCACAGGAACAGGAGGCCATAAACAGTTAAACTTCTCCTGACAGCTGGGGGATGCTTTGGATGTTTAACCGTCAGGGCTGTGGGTTCTCTGGCACCTCTGTGTATTTCCCCTGCAGAAGCCCCATGTTTTGCTGCCCGTCGCTTCCCTGCTTTGATCAGGGAGAGAGTACAAATGACACCTTGATGATTACTCACATTTTCAAACGCTGTCCAACAGCACTAGCTGTCACCTCTCATAACACCACTTCAGGCTCCTGCTGCAGCGCTCTGTGCCTTGCCCACAGCTCCTCTGATGACTGAGCCCAGGCTTGTGATTTCTTACAGCTTTGGCTTCTTGGGAGAGGATTTCTGTAACTGGTCAAGTGATTTCTGACCTGTGCATGCAGTCGTACAACAAAAAAAATCAGAGCTGCTGGAAGTCAGGCAGAAGTGTGGGATCAATGGGATATGCAGCATCTTTCCCCTCAGGGGTGTTGAGTGATCCCAGATGATGGCTATCAGTGTATAAATGAGCTGGAGGTCAGCTCAGTCTTGCTTTAAGGATGGCTTTTTCCAATTCATGCCATGAATTAATTGGGCCCCTGAAACTGGAATAAAGCAGTGTTTCTCAGTGGATGAATATTTGACAAATGTTATGGAAGCCAGTTGCAGGTTGACTGGAGGGATTCCTGCATCAGAGCTAAATGTGGCAACTTGCTTCAGCTGGGGGAAAAGGAGTGAGGGAATTTGGTGTGTGTGGATCCAGCCCTTTGCAACTGGTCAAGTAGCACCAGTACTGTGTAGCCATCTCAGCTCCTTTGTGCTGTGGTAAATTCAGGGTGTGGCAAAAGACAATCTTGAATGTGTGAGTACTGTCAATCACAATCCAGAAGTGAGAGCTGCTTAACTTGAATTTATCTTCAAAGTTACTGCTGTGATTCCTGACCAGGAGTCTGTATACTTTCAGAGCAGGGCTGGGCTGGCAGGCCACCACAGCCTGGGAAATAGTTCAACTTCGTTCTGCAAGCCACTTCTCCAGCCAGTCAGCATCATCTCCACATACCAGCTCACTGCAAATGAAGTACCAAGTAAATGGGAGTGGAAGCCACCTTGTGCCTTCCCTGGCCTTTGGAGATAGATGATGGAGAAGATGGTTCAACCTCCATGGCTGCTTAATTAAAAAAGAAAGAGGATTAGCCATGTACTGCAATGTGGCTTTCATGTGCAGTGGGAAGTGAGGATTGCCTGCATTCAAAACCAAGGCTCTTGCCTGCCCTCAGTGTCTGAAACATGTCCTAAGCAGACTCTTCCTTTGATATTTCTATTCTGAAAATGTCTGCTTCTCCTTCTGTCACCCTTGTCTCCTTCTCTCTTCTGCTTTTCTCAGTGTGGTCACCCAATTTCTCACTCCTGTGAGCAGCTGGGGCTCCTGGAAACAAATTGAAGTGTCTTCATTTTTAAGAGAAGTGATGCATTGCACCAGCCAGCTGCCCTTCCTCAGCTGCTCCCTTGTATTACACATCCGTGCTCACACGCCCTGTGTGTGCACACACACACACACACACCTTGACAGATGGGGATGCTCTGAGGAACTGCTTCCATTTTTACTCTCTTCTATAATCCATGGCTGGAGCACCAAATACTTTAAAGCTGCTACTGCTCCATAGATCACCCCAAAGTGTTACAGTCCAGTGCAGTTAATAACGCTCTGGAAACGCTATCAATCAGCAGAGGGAAAACATCTAACAGCAAACTCCTTAGTGCCCAACGTACCTGCTCCTGTCAGAGACAGATGGGGCTGCAGTGCTTTGTGGGGCAACTCTTTTCTCTTCCATCCTCCCTAAGCCCTTTATCAGGGCTTTTCTGATCATAGCAGCAGGCTCGGTGCCTCCAGGCTTGGTGGCTGGCTGGGCTTTCTTCCCTGGCCCTGGAACTTCTCTCCTCAAGTCCATGCTCAGCTGGACTAGGGCAGGGCGAGCTGTGTGCTGGTGGGAGGATGGGACAGGCAGTGTGACAACAATGCAAAGCCCAAACTGAGAAAGGAATCTTATCAGGACAAAATGAGAAGCAGGCATTCTCTGGCCCTGGCTTGCTTTAGAGAGGATGGGTACCCAGAGTTTTGTTCCTTACTGGTTCCTGGCTGTGCTGGACTTGTGTGGACATGGATGTGAAGTCCTCATCTCTGTCCTGGAGGGTACAAACACTAAGCTGCCCTTTGCTGTTCCAAGCCTGCCTGAGTCAGCAGAGTAGCTGCTTCTTAGGGGAAAATCAGGATCATTACTTCATGAACATGGCAATGGCTTCAGTTTATTATGCAGTCAGCCTGAAGGCCCTTAACCTTCCTAGTTAACTGTGCTGGAGGATGGATACCATGAGCTCTCCATCTGCTGCTAAACACGTTGGATAGGTGTTTTTCCACTGAAGAGATCCCTATGCAAATCCACACCTTTTCCCTCTCCTCCAGCTTCCCCTGCACACACCCCTCCAGTCAAAGGAGGATCACCATGCCCTGTGCCTTCTCACAAGCTGCCAGAGGATGTTTTTCTCCTCCTTCCCTCAGACTCCACGTCTGAAGCTGTGTCAGGCCAGATGGAAGACGCGCAAGGGAACAAACAGCTTGGCTCTTCCTGTGCTCGAGTAAACAAGTGTCAGGCAGATTGTGGTGGGAAGTGATATATTAACCAGGTGACCCACGCAGCAGCAACCTGTTGCACTCCCCTCTCAGCATATGATACCTGCTACCCAAACCTGCGTTTCCTCCCCAGGTGGGAGCAGGGGCTGGGAAGGTGTGGGAGAGCTGCGAGCTGGTGGCTGCTGAATGCCTGCTAAAGTTGCTGAAGGGAAAAACGAGCAGGTGGAATGGAAACCTTAACTCTTACCTTCAGGGCAGGGCTGCCCTGGTGCCAGAGAGATTGATGCTCCTGTCCTTCCTTTCCCCATGTTTATTGCTTTGCTCCTGACTCCCCTTATAGCTACAGCATCCCACTTTGCTCCATGGTGGGTTAATAGCCTATTAACACTCTAGCTCATAGTGGAATATTTGGGATAATTCAGAGTCCATTCTGAATTATTAGAAACAGATTTTAATAGCCACATCACTTCTCTCCTCCTGGCTGCTGTAATTTTCATGGGATGTATTGTTCATTCACCTTAAACAGCTGTGTGTAAAGACTTCCAATCTCTTTAAGTACTTGCTATTGAAAGCCAACGGTACCCTAGTGATACAGAACTGGATCCAGACATCATTGTGTGCAGTATAAATAACTACACAGTTAAGCCACTTAATCAAGAACTGCCTGTGCTTGGTAGCAAGAAAGCTTTGTGCTGTATCATGGAGTGTGTACAGGGGTGATCAAAAAATCTATATCAAACACCAAAAAAAAAATCCCTCTGGATTTATTTAAGTGGATGTAGCCTCCATGCCAAATGCCATGGCTCAGGCTTCTTGAGGAGGTCAGGAAGGAATATTACCTTGTCCTTCCCTGCCTTGCTGTTTGCTCTTCCCATGCGACGTTACACACTTGGCTAGAGAAAAGTATCTGCAGTATTGGCTTAGGAGGCTCTTCTGGCACTGCCTGGACAGACTGTACAACATCTAAGCTGGTTTTGTTTGTTTTTAAATATGGGAAAAGAGTACTGAAGGAGGACTGTGATAGACACAGGGCTGCTGTTCTCTTCTTTGGGTCTCATCTGCCAGTGTTTGCTCACACTGATGTGAAATACATTTCAGTTTGAGAAAATATCAAAGCCTGGGATGTGAAATCCAAACCGTGTCCCATGGATCCCCAAAACCTTGCAACTTTCCCAGCCCCACAGCTGATCTCCTGTAAGAAGGGCTGCAATTTTGCAGCAGTCTTTGTTCCAGTGACCTCTTAACCTAATGCTGAAGCATCCTAAAGAAAGCATGCTATATAATGGTCTGGACCCAAAATGGTAGTTGTCTCTTTTTTTCTTTTTCTTCCCCTCCCCAATGTCTCTGGTACTTGGTCTTAACCCTTGATCCTCTGCTGTGTTGAGAAATGGGGCTGTCAGTCATTTGGGGGCAACTCTTCTGTCTGTAGCCACGCTGCTCCTCAATCTACTTGGCTCTAGAGAATTCATGCCTGATCTAAGACTCATCAGTGTTGGCTAATGTTTTTCTGTGGGTGACAGTGCTGCAGATCCACCTCTGCTTCCCATCTTGGCAAGATGTTCTCCTGTGACAGTTCTATGAGCAGCAGTCCAGGAAGAGGTAGGAAACCCTGTAAAACTCACCTTTTGCTTTCCTCCTTCCCTCCTTAGCTGGCCTCTGCCTCAACCCTGCTGCCTGGGATGGGGTGAATCTGTTACCCCTCTGTACTATGCTTTCCCCAAGTCAGACACAGGAAAAACACTGGGGGTTGACTGTGGAGTTCAGCTTTTAGCACCCAGGCATACATTTGATTGTTCCTTTGTCTTTACAGAGGCAGCAGCAGGGAAGTGGCTGAGCAACTAACGTACTTGTCTGTGTCGTTACGAAGTAATCATAAATAAAGCAGATAATAGAAGCGGTCTTTTTTACTCTCTCTTTTCAAACAGTGACAGGAGCTTCCTGGAAAATTACCTTTTTCCCTTTTTTTAGAGTACAAGTTAAAAGGGTTTGGTATTTCTCGACATCTAATAAACAACCACTTTCCCCTCATTTTCCATCCACTGAAGTAGAGGTAATGAATGCATTTTATCACTGTCTCTCAAGAGAAGACAAAGAATCAGGGATCTAAAGCTTTAGATTTTCATAGATGGAAGTAGCCTGGAATAGGGGCTGGCATCTTCTTCCATTCTCACAGTCTGGCTGCTGTAGAAAAGAGATACGTGGCAACCCTCATCTTTCACCCAACAGAAGAGAGTCCTCTTTTGAGAATTACCAAAATTGGTCCATGCTCTATTGTTCCCCACTGAGAATGGGATGCACTGAAAAGGAGCCCTTGAGATTTCACTGTGATAGAGGATGCTAAAAATGTAAATAAATACTCTGAGATCCAAAAACTGCTGTCTTGATAACCAGTTAGGCTACCAGAAACAGGCACTAGGGAGCAGAAAGGAGGCAGGTTCAAACAGGAACATGGGCATAGAGCTTTGGGACAACTTCACCATAGAGGAGTTTAATCCCTTTGTGCTGTGGACCCCCATCTGCAAAACAAATACTGCTTCATGTATGGTGTATTAGAAGATTGTATGTCCCCATATGTGTTCCCAGCATCAACCAGTTCCTAGTAATGATTTTTTTAATATGCAGTCATTCAGACTGTGTGATGAGGCTTATTAACACTGGTGAGAAACCAGGATGCATTTCAGGGAGGAGAAATCTGTGGTGCACACTTAAACCCCCTTTCCCTGCATGCAGCTTCTGCTTCCCTGAGGAAATTCTTATCTGTGGAAACAGAAGAATAGGAGCTCTCCTGGCTAAGAAGGGTGAAGTAATTCTGCAGCAAAGGTTACTTTCTTTTCTTAAATGGAAATGTGTTTATGAGCTGAGAAAAATAATTTCTGGCAGCTCAGTTTGGGGTGAAAAAAATAGAGGTAAAGGGATTGGGTGAAAAGTGAGCGTTTGGTGTTACTGAAGGTCTGGAAAAGCCATAATCAATGAATACAAAGTTCAACCTCATTTCTTTCCTGAGGGCTTGTTGAATGAGGCTATCAGGGATTTCTCCTGTAGCTTACAGACACACAGGTTCTGCCCTGCAATCAAGAAGTAGCAAGCATCTTTCTCCCCAGCCACACAGACCTGCTGTGAGCTGTAGTGCTTCACTAAAGGTTCTGGGCTGACATTCAGCATGGCATCAAAAGGAGATGTGGCTCTAAATCAGTGTCGCTTTGCTGCTAGCTAGTTGCCAGGTCCCACCCCAGAAGCAGTTCTGTTGGTGGGGTAGGAGAGGTGATGCTTCAATCAGGCACCTTCAGGGTATTTAAGATTCTGGAACGTGCTGCCCCGCGGGCCAATTCCTGCTATGGAGGCACTGCTTCTAACTTAGCTCCTGTATCCACCCACCCCTGAGCCCCCTGGCACAGCAAGAAAGGCCACCAAATGCAGAAGTGAGTGCTTTTAATACCAGCCACCTCTCTTACTTGGGAGCAGAGTCAGAAAGGGCTCATGGGCAGAACACTGTTCTGATGGGTTCACAAGGGAAACATGGTCCCCTAAAAAAGCCGTGCTGCCTTTGAAGCCACTGGAGGAGGAGGGAAGGGCTTTCATGTTGGGTGGCAGATAAAGTCCTGCTGAGCTTGTGGGTGTTGTGGAGCAGGGACTTCTTCGTGCTTTTTGTACCAGGTCTGTGTGTTTAACGATGTGTGATGCTGCTGTCAGGTGAACAGCTGAAGCCGCTTCGCCTGCTCATGTTCTCTGGGCTTTGCAAAGGATCTCAGCAGTTAAAGCCAGCAAATTAATGACACAAAATGTGATGTGATTCCTCTTAATTTCTGCCAAAACTTAGATACCCAAGCCTGAGGCATGCAATGTAGGTGCTGTGCCATAGGTGGAAAGAGCTTGTTCCTTTCCTAGTGTTCTTGTGATGGCACCTTAAATCTACCTCGTGCAGAAGGGTGCTGGGATCTCCTCTCCTTTCCATGCCTGTCCTGTGCCCAGGGAACAGCAGGCAGGTAGCACGTCTCCTGATGACTGACATGCTCAGAGGGCAGAGTGACAGGTTACAAATGTATTGGTGGGAAACTGGGTTGATCTTTCAAGGCAAGGGTATGTTACTCATCTAGGAGCAAAATTGTTTCGATGTACAAGTGTATCATAAGAGACAGGTAGAGCAAGGAGAGGAACGACCCCTGCCCTGCAAGCTGGGAGTTATCAGGACCTATTTAGCTCTGTACATCCTTCCAAGCGCTCATGTGAGAGAAGAAAAGTGGTGGCAAAAAACTGAGCCACTAGTGAAAAAGGCTGTGCAGGGATCTGCTGCTGATCTATATGTGGTGGGCTGACCTTGGCTGAACCATGTGCCCACCAAGCTGCTTTTGTCACTTCTCTCCTCAGCAGGACAGGGTAGGGAGGACATAAGATGGGGTGGTGAGGGGTGAAATGCTGGGGAGGGCCTTGGTGCTGTACCAGTGCTGCTCAGCAGTAGCCAAAACATGGCTGTGTTACCAATACTTTGCTGGCTAATGGTACACAGCCTGGCACTGCAGGGAAAACTAACTCCACCTCACCTGGACCAGTACACCGTGCTCCTTTCTCCAGTACTGCTATATACTTACATACCAGGATAGTTCCTTGTCACTGGGATGTTAACTGAACGATTTAAAGACTTGGCCTCAGAATAAGAGTCAATTCACAGGAGAAGGGACTTGAGTGCTGCCAGGGAACCAGAGAAGCCTGCAGGCTAAAGCTGTGGTTTAGGATAAATAGGAGTTTAGTGGGAATTGATGGATTAAAAAGGGACAGTGGGGACTGAGAGATTAGATCTTAATCACTAGTACTTTGATGGCAGGCTGGGCCCTGTGTGGCAGAGTTATTTCAATGACGTGAGGCTATGTGTTTGGCCAGAGGCACTGGGGGGAGGGATTTGGTCTCAGAACTGAGATGTGTTCTTTGTGGTCATGGGGAGGGAATAAGGGAGGGAGAGGATGGAGAGGGGGCTGTGAAGTTTGTACCTCCCCTGCCTGTTCTGTGCTGTGATAAACCCAAGCAGGAAGGGTTGGGACCTCTGCAGGAGAGAGGCAGCTGCCACTGCTGCTCCAGTCGTGTGCTGGTTAGTATCTGGCCCTGGCACTGGTCATTGAGATGCGGTTTAGAGACTCTGGCTCTGAATAAGGCAGCTGGGGGGTGGGCAGAGCCAGCAGTGGAGCCTTTTGGATGGTTTTTTCCTTTATACATGCTGTATCCTCAATCACTATGGTTACTTATGTTCTGCTAGTGCCCAGGCTGCTGTGGACACCAGCTCTCTGTCATGCTGTATCCAAACGCATCCTGACTGAGGGGCAGCATAGGTAAGAGCAGTGCTGCTTTGTCTTCTGGAAGTAGTGTGCTGGGCCAAGGAGCAACTGGGAACTAATCCTAAACCTCCTGCTCTTCCTCTAGTTCCTCCACCTCTCACTGTTTCTGAGGAAGGATGGGTCAAGTGCACAGACTGACCCAGTGAGGCATCAGTCACAGAGCATCCTGTCACACAGATAGACTGGTGCAGGCACAGACTGAAGCCCATCAAATTCTTCCTTGTGTTTGAAAACAAACCTGACCTTGATTCACGTGTCAGCCTTGTTGCTGAAGGGGATGGTAAGAAAAGGGATCAGTTTTCAGGTCCAGCTTCCTCTGCTGACATCCAGCTTCTCCTTTAAATGGAATGGTTAAACGTGTCTCTGTACATAAACTCTCAGGGCTCCTGGGATGGACAGGGCTGTGGCAGGTCAGCCCCCCTCATGGCTTCGCAGCATCCTCGCTGCACGGCAATGACATTTGTCAGGCCAGTGTTGCTCAGGGCACAGCTGTGACTCCAACACTCCGTTTCTGGTTAGTCTCCCAACGCTGCCATGGGCTGCAGCTCCTCTAAGACATTGGCCTGTGGCCTGGTAGGACAAAATTGACTTGTCAAGCCAAATAAGTTCAGAGGCCCTCATGCTGAATAGCTCTGTGGAGTGACCTTGGAAGCCACTGCGAGGAACGCAGGGGGTGGGGGAGGAAGATGTTCCTGCCTGACAAAGCAAGTTTTTTTTTAGGACTGAAACAGCTCTTATTTTCCTTCTAAGATGCTCCTTGGCATGCTGAGCTTACAAGGAAAAATATAGATGTTCCTGATTATCTGACTTTGTAATCCTCTTTGCTGTGATGTGGTTGTATATTTAACTATTGCCTCCATAGATGAAATTGCACTAGACTTTGTTTTCTCTGTTAATATTGTAACCTAAAAAAGCAGCATCTCTGCTGAGAGTGTGAAACGGAGGAGGAATAGACAGAATCTCCAAGTACCTTTTCTCTCAGTTGTCGTTATCTTCAGTTTATCTTTGCTAATACATCCTGCTGCAGGAATTGTGTGAAAGGTAATGGATTCAGAGCTCGTGCCTCTGGATTCTTTTGGGAGGCAGCAACAGGAATGTGTGGGAAAGCTTATGGCCTGGAAATTATAGCTGCTTGTTGCACTGTAGGGTTGGTCTCTGTACTTCCACTGTCTTGTAACCAGCCATGGAGGCTTCCAGTGCCTCTGAAATCTTCATAGGGGAACATCAGAAATAAAAGAAATTTTGAAGCTGTATAATCTTGAGTAAGCTCCATCTGTCATATCTGGCCTCTTACCATTTGAATGCCACTGATGATTTCAGGCAAATCCTGTTGAATTTATCTGTTGTCTAATTAGCCAATAACTTCAAATCTATCTCATTGTAAAAAGCAATAAACGGGTTCCACCCACTTAGCCATTGCTAAGTTAGCATCTGTCAGGAGACAAGATGTTGAGATCAGAAGGTAAGAGATTCAGCAGAGCCAAACTGCTATCTGAAGGCCTTCTGATTCATAGATATGGGGAAATTTTCACTGAAACCTGGAGAGAACAAGAGGCACTTTCAGGCTGTCCTCCCAGGCAGGCAGAGCCTCAGAAACCCTCCTGACTTCTCCCCACTCCTAAGGGGGACCATCCAGTGGGTTTGTTTCTGCCTCCTGCTTGCAGCTGCTCAGCACTCCCATTCTCCAGAGCATTTGTCAGATACTCATTACCTGCAGCCCTAGATGGTGCTGAGCACATCACATTACCTATGTTAGGCCTTGTCCTCTCAATTGGATCTCTAATGCTCTCCTTCATTGGTGATAGACAATGAAGTTCTGATAACACTGTCAAACCAAGGCTGTTTACTTGCTGGGTTAACTGTTGGTGTCCTCCAGCCTTCGCTCTGTGCTGAGCCAACATCTTTCCCAGTTGGAAAGGGAAATAAATTGGTGGCTAATCTTTGAAGGAATGGATGTGATGTTAAGCCTTGCTGGCTGCATTTCCTGCAAGCTAAGAGCATGCAGGACTGGCACACAGGAATGCATTAAGCTATAGTGATGTCACAACTTTCAGAGCTCTGTTTGGGCCTGTGAGGCATGGCTTCTGATCACCTGGGTGCCCTTGAAAAAAGGCACTTGGGTTCTTGGCTAAAGCAGAAGAAAGAGGGGCTGAATGGGTCTGCTCTCCTGTACAGTTCTTGGTCAGCTCACTGCACTCCTTGGTCTCTTCGTCTTCCTGAGGCGAACTGCTGTTGGGGAGCTGGGAGGGCTCTTTGGGGTACACAGCTGAGGGAGGCTGGGAAACGTTAACGAGGTGTATTGCCATTAACTGTGATACTTGGAGCGTGTGGGAAGGAAAATAGAGGCGTTATTTTAGCTGCTCCTGCTTTGCTGTTGTTGGCCGAGGTGGTGATGGTTGCCTGATTGTACTTACACCTACAAACAAATACGGTATTTAACATAGCAGAGAATATATCTCATCCAATCAACATCAATAATGGGGAGATAATTACTGCAGCTGAGAGCTGTGGAGTGAAACTCCCTGGGTTTATGGCTGCTGAGGGGTGCATGCTAAAGGACTCCTCAGCAGCCTGCGAATGGGGTTCTGCCTCCTGCGACCGTGAATTAACTCTGGCTTTCTGAAGCAGAACCAACGTGAGAGCTTTAAGTATTCATCTCCTTTCTGGAAGTAAAATAGCACAGTGTCCACAGATTAAGTAGCTGCCTGAAGAACAGCTTTAGCTGTGAGTAGGGAGTAAATGTATTTTCCTAGTTTCTCCGCTGAATATTAATGTCCTGTCCCTGGAGCAGTGGGGTTTAGCACAAGATCTTTCTGCAGGAGCCCGATTTGAGTGTACAGTGTAATACAGCTGATAGCCCAGGCAGGAACGAGGAAACTTGTCAGAGGTTTTACTTACACTTTTGATGAAAATAAACAGAGGCATGAAATGTTTTGGAAAACGTTCAGAATAGCTGCTTCCTAGCAGATAAACCACTGCAACCGAAGGCTATAAATGGGTGAGCATTAGAGGAAGGACAGGTCAGTGTTTTGAGGAGATGTGGGGACAGTTTGCCTGTCTTTCCACGCCTGCAGAATAGCCACATCTTCCCCACAGACTGCATGGCCATACCCTTTGCCCTAAGAGGAGATTATGTTTCCCACTGCATTCAGCTCTTGTTTTTTTAGCATGATCTGGAGGAATTATTCCAATGCAACAGCCCAAGATGCCCAGACACATTCCCCTGGTGCCTCAGGATGTTGTGGTCCTGGAGAAATGCTGTGGTCACTGACTCTGTGCTGCAGATCTGCAGCCTCACAGACGTGGAGGGGTGTGTGTCCCTCTGTGGATGCTGGTGCCTTTGGATTATAAAGGTGATATGTGGAAATGCTGCACAAAACTTAGGCCCTCAGCACTTCTTTAATCCTCTTCAGTAACACGGGAGTCATTCTTTATGCATCACATAATCAAATTTCTCTGGGTTTATCTGTCACTTGCAGACCTTCATCACCCTTACCTAGGAGCAGGGAGAGATAGCCTAGTGACTTGAAACACCAACCATGTCCTATTGTTCCCATTTGTTTGCTGAGCATGAGGGTGGAGAGGCATAAATATTAAAATATACCTATTATATAGCCAGGCCTCCATTGATAAATGATGTATAAAATCAATTTACAACCTAGGAATAAAAAGCACCCGTGAAGCGGTTGCTAGCTCCAGGTACTAGGAAATTATTCCTCCATAACTTGCTCTGACTGGAACTCATTACACACTCTGTCCATAGAATGATTTTGTTGTTAAAAACTGTGTCACTCAGAGCTTATTTATTCCCTCTCCTTGCAAAGACTTCTGGAGTGCTTGCTGCCTGGGAAGCGGAGAGGTGCATCGCCTGGGTGCTCCGGGCCTGTGAGGCCCTGTGAGGCCCTGCCACTCTCGCACGCCTCGCTGCCTCCGCGCTGTTTAGGCTGCAGGAAATGCTGCACCGAGAGGACAGGATGGAGGAAGTGAAGAACCATTGACATCTCAGATCCTGAAGTGCTAGCAGCTGCCTGTTTAACTTCAGAGGGGTGAATAGTCTGGCTCTCTCCTGAAGGATTATACTGAAGTTTAACCTGTTGTTTACCTGCTCTGGGGGATCACGCTCCCAAAAGAGAAGCTGCCTCCTGCCAGTGAGTAGCCTGGAAATAACGCTCCTTTCCAGGCTCTCAAGCTTTTGGCTTGGTGGCTGCTGTTCTGTGAGGTTTGAGGGGAGCACCTGCAACTTCAGGAAGGAACAACTGCAACATGAGATAATTAGGAAGTCTGGAATAAAGGCATGGTCCTCCTGCCCCATTAGGCAGCTAGGGTGAGGGTGGATTTGGCTGTTCCTTTGTGTGTGAGACCACCTGAATGATGTAAAGAGGAAGGCTTTCCTGTCATCTAAAGGCACACCTGGTATCTAGCTGTGCAGTATGTATGGCTCTACCCTGTTCCCAGAGATGTGCAAAACAGAGTTGCTGAAACCTACTTAGGACCTGAGGTGTTAATTTAACTTAATTAAATTCTTCCCCCTTTACGGGAACATCTACATGGATGGATCCAGACAGACATGAGCTCATTCTGCCCTTGTATCTGCTGGATGGGAGCCAGCTCTGAGCCTAGAAGCCTTATAGTTGTGTTAGGTAATACGGCCTTTTGAAAGGGGAGGTATGCATGCTTGAGCACAGCGTACAGCTGTGTCTGTACAGCTTCTAGCCTAGCCAGAGATGAAAACCCCTCACAGTCCTTGCTCTGAAGCATTCTGCCAAATCCTTTTGTGGTTTGCAAGATTTAAATAAGGGTAAAAAAAGAGGCGAGCCTGGTGGTGAGAGGAGCAGTGGTCTGAGGTCACTCCTGTCTTAGGGAGGGGAATGGCTGATCTGGTACTTTGGCAAGAACAAATCAGGGATAAAAATAAAACTAACGTGAGTCAGCATAGTGTCTGCTGAGGGAGGTCCTGTCAGGCAAGCCTGTTGTCTCCTTTGACAGGTGTACGGATCTGGCTGGTACGTGTGACAGTGTTGGTGGCACATCCTTACTTTCCTCTAAGGCATTTGACTTGGTATCACCTGACATTTTGATTAAGAAAAGCTTTGCTGAGGTGGAATCAATGGGGTGCATGCTGGATGGATGGGAGCGCGTGCCCGTACCAGGGCTCAACGCAGCTGTTCAAGGAACAATATCAATGAAGAAGGTTATTTCAAGCAGATTCCCCAGGGATGGATTATTTTGGTCCACAGCTATTCAATACTTTTATTAATGGTTTAGCTGATGATCCATGTCCTTGGCTGGGCTAGATTGCAGATGAGGTAAAGATTTGTGATGGTGGGAATAATGTAGTTATTGTTACGGCGTGAGGCAAGCTGCCTGGTGAAACAGTCACGGTCCAACAGATTGCACTGCAGCAGCTTCAAGCATCCCATGCACCACCTAGGAATTAGGATTCCAGGGTTTGGGAGCTCAGTGGTTAGCCAGGTATTGATCTTTCTTGTGTTGAAAGCTCCTCTATGTTAATAAGGAATGCAATCGCACCCTGGTTTGAAATCTCCTGTAGCAAAGCTAATCCCAATCTAAACTGGTGTAAGCAGGGAGAGTATCTGCCCCCCTCCCAAATGATACCTCCTCAAAAGTGCACACTGCTGCTGTGACCAGTAATTTGAAATACTGGCCCCTCTGCAGCCTCTGTAAGAAGCAAAGGTCTCTGGCATTTTTTTAGAGGCACTGGTGTGAATAGGCTATGCCTGGGTTAACAGAATTTGATCTGGTGGCTTTGCAAAGGATGTTTTAGCAGCCATCTAGCCAGTGGCAAAATTAGTCTCTCCCTTCTTGATTTATTGGTTTATTCTATTAAAAAAAAAAAAAGAAAAAAATCATCTGGTTAAATGCAGCAACAGAGTTCAGTGAATAAAAATCAATACAGGTTCCTCATCCCTGTGCCCTAGCTCCAGGGCTGCTTTTTGGAGCCCTGGGCAGAAACTGTTCAAACAGGCAAGTACCATTTTGCACTGAGATACCTTGTGAATAACCAAGGAAACGAGGGCAGGAGAGAAGGGCTGGAGGCATGGATGAAACTCCAACTTATCAGCCCTGGTGTAGTCAGCCACCAGCCCACTATCACACTGGTGGAAGTATCTTTGGGCTAAACCTGTCCTGTTCCTCTGCCCTTTGGGGACCAGTGTGTGCAGCTGGAGGGTTAATACAGGCATGGTGTAAGCTAAAACCCATTCTCATTGAGGGGTGCCACTGGTCCAGTAAAGCTCTTCTGTCACTGGTGATCTCTTTCAAGAGGCACAAGTGCACGGAGACCCCTCCATACCCCTTTTCTCTTTCTCCTCTGAGGCAGGGGTTTGTGGCATTCACCTTGTTAAAAAGCCATTATGCAATCTCTCTCTTAATAACTATATTAATTTTAAATGCCAGAGATATAGTCATAAAATTTCCCTGTAGGTTGTTACAACCACAGAGCCCTTTATCTGGCATGCTGGAGACTTCTCCCCAGCCCCTTCCTCTACTGGCACTGGTGATAACTGTAAGGTAATATTTTACAGCAAGCCCTGTGTTTGAAAAGATCACTGGCTGATGTTATTCATGGGAGGAGGAGGGAGAGCAATCTCCTAGCCTCTTGCTGTGGAAAGTTCCCTCAGTTCTGTGGAGTGGCCTTGGCACCTCCTGGAAGGAAACTGGGGAATGGCATTTTTGTGTTGTGCCAGGTGCTGAGGAAAGGGTGATTTCTAAGCCAGCCTAGCCTCTTCCCTTCAGAGCAGCATCCAGATTTCCAAAAGCTTCCCATGTGTTTAAGTTTGCAAGGATTTCCAGGCTGAGTGGTGCTAGCTGAACAGCTCTTGATAGCTTAAACTCTATGGAAAATGGTTTGCCATGGGTTTCACTCCTGTCCTTGATGATTTTTTCTAGTTCTACTCTCTCCTATTACATGAAGCTTCCTAATGTCCAACCTAAATCAGCCTTGCTGCTCTTTAAGCCCTCCTGAGCTATACTGAGTGGACACAGCCTTTTAATTCCAGTGGCTGCAAGCCAGACAGAACCCAACAGAAAGGCTTCACCCAGGGATGCTGGGCTGGGGGGAGGACTGCCTCGTATCGTGTGCTTATATTGAAGTTACTACTTTGCCAATTTGCCTCATTACTGTTTTTGGAAGCTTTGTTTAATTTTTCATGGAGTATAAAACTCTGTCCTTTGGTTTCCATTCCAAGAGGAAGATGCTGAGGATT
Source organism: Zapornia atra (assembly GCA_013400835.1). Taxonomy (NCBI): domain Eukaryota; kingdom Metazoa; phylum Chordata; class Aves; order Gruiformes; family Rallidae; genus Zapornia; species Zapornia atra. The sequence goes on along the minus strand of VZTU01024773.1, from coordinate 659,988 downwards.
GGATTTTGTCTGTCAGGATCAAAGCTGTGAGCAAATGTGGCTCAACTCCCGTTCCAAAGCACCTTGTCAGCTAGCTGTGCCTGGTCCAGCACCCCCTGGGGCTGAGGGGGGGCATGATTGCTCAGGGAGACACCCCCACCACCTTCAGTGTGCTGAGGTGTAAAAGCTTTTTACTGGATGAGGCCAGGAGGGGACCTGCAGTTGTCTCCTCTCTGTGCCAAGGGAATAAATCATCAGGATGCTGCAGGCACCACATCCAGATGGGCAGCCCACGTGCACTTGGGTTGTGTGGAATCAGGTGGTGGGAGAAAAGTCAGACCTGAAATCAGCCCAAGCATATGCCATGATCTCAGCCAGGAACATCATGAGTCTTAATAACCACTCAGACTTCCCCAGGCTGTGCATGTTATGGGACTAACAGCAAATGCTGTTTGTCTGATAGCTCAAATTTGCTAACCTTGATTTTTTTTTTTTCCAAAGCTGGTCTTTAGCCAAAGCAGTGGGTGATCCAAAGATCAGTGAATTTTTCTGCATATTTTTAAAAGCAAAAAGGACATTATGGTCAAGGACTCTAACCTCCTGCCTAGCCATGGCAGGAAACACATATTCATAATCCCCAACTAGCTTGTAACTTTTCCTTGTGTAAGAGTTTTGGGTTTGGTTTTATTATTACTATTTCTCATGTTTTAGATGGAGAAGGGCAGTTTTGACTGTGACACCATCCCCTAGGTCAGCTGCTGCAATGGCTTATTACATTTTCTGCTGGAAAAAAAATCAAACCATGTCCTACCTTAAGCCTGGATTTCTTTAACTTCAGCTTTAAGCCACTAGTGTTTCTTATGCCTTTGATAGATTAGAGAGACCTTTACTGTCTCAGAGGTGGGTTAGAAAGACCAACAAACCCCTTCACTTTGTCAACAGGCAAATAAAACCTGGCTTTGGTTTGAAGTTCAGCATCCCTGAGGCTGAGACTTATTGCTTTGCAGATGACTCTGATCTGGACTTTCCCTCAGGTGTTTGAAGACTTGGGGGCTGTGGCACCTTTTTTGGGGGGTGGGGGGTGTGTGTGTTGGTGTTCAGCAGCCAGTAGTTACACAGCTAACAAGAGGGTGGGTTAATGGGAAAACAGCCTATTTTTTCTGCCCTCCCCCCCTTTAGAAGCACTGGTGAGAAGTGATGCTCAAATGTTGGGATTTCTGGGGTTTGTGAGCACCCTGTTGGTTGCTTATCCCCAGAAAGTGAAGTTAATTGGGGAGCTTCAAAGAAGCCTGGCAGCTGGAGTATAATACACAGTACAGCTTCTTAACCTGGCACAGCCTTCAGGTATTCACAGCTCACTCAAGTGCCTCATGCTGACATCTTCCACACTTCACCTTTCATATTCAATTCCCAGCTTCTAATTTGCTGTTTGCTGAAAGACCAAAAAGAGAAGAGTAGAAGCCACTGAATCAAGGACATGAGGGTGTTGAGATTCCTTGAAAACTCCAAGCTGTGTCTCTGTTTAGGTCGGGGTGTTTCCTCGCTAGGATTGGCTTGTTAGCTGGAGTGAGATGTGATCTGGAGCTTCAGATGACAGCTGTTAAAGAGAATTCAGGCTCCTATGATGGAGTATACCTTCACAGGGCATAGTGACATTCAAATGACAATCAGCAGTGACGGGTGCTGCCTGACACACGTTGGTGATGTGTGATGGCGCAGCGGAGCGGGGAGGCAGGGAGGGAAACAGGGAGGGGTTGTGTTCAGTCCTGAGCCTTGTGCTTAGCTGCAAACGCTCCTTGGATCGACCCTGGCAACTCTGTGCCTCCAGTGCTGCAGCATTTAGGAGCTGCCTGGCTTGCAGTGCTTTAGCAGGGAGTTATTTTAACCTGCCATGGTTACTCTGCTGCTCATCTTCTGCTCACTCCCTTTAGTACAATGCCTCAAAACTGGTCTGGGCTTTTAACTAATTACCTGATTTTCTTTTTCAAACACTTTTATGAAGTGGAGCCTCTCCAGATCGTCTCAGCTGATTTTCTCTCAGGCTCACTCAGGTTCCCAATCTGGTTTATGCCCGTGTTGTAAATCTGTTGTAAGTCTGCAGCAATGTTGTATGCATTAGTGGTAGGTAGAGCAAAAGGCTGAAGCATTTATGATTCCCTCATTTAAGGTATGGATAGGTGGAGCTCCTGGTTTCTGACTCCAAAAGCAGAGATTGGGGGAAAAAAAAAATCAAGAATACAGGGGAAAAAATCAGAGCTGTAATCAACTGAGAGTTCCATTTATTCCCTAAATTAAGGACTTTTAAGGAAGGCAATGGAATTGTATCAAACTATATAGTTTTTTTCAGAGGATTGGACTGTTTTTTAAAACAGTTGCTTCTGATCCTGAATGCCTGTGTTTGGATGGCAATGAAATGATTTTCTTCTCTCTGTTTCTTTTCTCCTTTCCCAGCAGAAGCTGGTCTTCTCCATCCTAAGCAGTATCCTCCTGACAGGTGGGTCTGAGTGGCAGGTTTAATTTGCTCTCTGCTGACAGTGTGTCATCCTACAGAGTCACTAGCCAACCAGACCTTCCAGGCAGGAGTTAATGTCTGCCTGTTTCTCTCATGTTACAACAGTGGTGATAGTAACTGCTCATATCTTATCTCTGTATTTCTCTGTGTGACAAGGAGCTGTGTCAATGAGCAGGCTTAACTCTCCCACCTGGAGCACTGATGGGTCCTGTCCTCTGCTATGAGGAACGCTGGGCTAATGAATGAGCCTTGTAGCATCAATTCTGCCTGCTTTGGTGAGGAAACTCTCCTGAATGGCTGTGGCATTCCAGCTAGGGCCAGGACACTCTCACAGGGCCCATCTCCTCACTGCTGACTCAGAGCTATCAACCCGGCCATTTGCCCTTTGTGCAGGTGGCAGGCAGCAGAACTACAGGGCAGGATGGGTAGAGAGGACTTTTTGTTGGTTTGCCACTTCTATTTTTATATTAATGCTGTCAGTTTTGTAGCTGGCCTGAGAGATTGCCATCTCCTGACTACTCTAGAGCTAGACATGCTATTGGTGTGCTCTGTGCTAGCCATAAAACTAGTTTTGCAATGAGGAGAAGCCTTATGGAAAGGATGAGGGTGTTTTGTCCCCACACCACACCTGCCAGTCCTTGGCATACCCCCTAATGTCATCTCTGGTGGAGGTAGGCTTTCCAGATGACTCTGCCCATTGGAGACTAGCCCAACCCTACAATCATGCAGCAAATGCTATCAAGCATCCATTGCACTATAGAACCTCTGGGCTGTGTTCAAATCAGTAGCTTCAAAGCCAAAGTCTATAAATCAGCCTTCGTTTGAACCATCTAGCCCTCCTCTCCACAGATTGTATAGTGTCAATGGTTGTGCCTTTCTGCCAGCCTCCTAAAATCCACAGGCTGGAACTCCACTGGAATGTAGTTGCCATCATAACTGGGGGGAAAAGCACATAAAGGCTTGTTTTCCAAATGTTTTTCACTATTGCTTTTTATCTCCTTCCAGTACTGAAGTAGAGCAAAGGAACTCAGGATGTCTGTTACCTTCCTCTACCTGTGCACTGCTAATGAGCTGCCCTCTCAGTCACGGGTCGGTTATCATTCCAGTGGCACTCCCTTGTACCTTTATAAACCTGCTGTTTTCCCTGTGATGTGGAGACAAGGAGAAAGCTGAGGGGGTTGTGATATAGAGGCTTACAAAATCATAAGGACAGTAGATAGGGTGAGCTGTTGTTTGTTGGTTCCCCCTGTACTGGAACTAGTGGGGTGCTCGTTGAAAACAGCTCAATTTAAAGCAGATAAACTCAAGGCATCTTTGATTTGGAGGGCAGCAACTTTCCCCAACTTCAGCCTAAGGCAGAATACTGGACTAGATGGATTCTCTTTTGGTCACTCACCTCCCTAGGTGAAATGCCAAGTGATGGAAGGGGAACAGCATGGCTCTTCAGCATTAATTCAGCAGCAAAGAGCTGTTGTATCTCACAGACTGGGCAAGCGAAGTGGAGCAATGGCTCTTGCAATGTGGTAACTTCCCACCCTGTCAATGAGATTGTGATAAGCTGGTGGCTCTGCTGGATTGGCAGCCTTTTTCCCAGCTTTTTCCTCTATGGCTTTTGGGAAGAGGAGGGGCCTTTAAAGGCAGCATAGAGTGAGGCAGAAGAGACAAATATTGCGTACCTGTTTGATGTTCCTGCCCCAGCCAGACAGAATGGGGGCTGTTCCAGTGTTAGCAAACTTGGCTCTGCACATCTTTTCCTTTCTCCAGCTGCTGTGTGGTAGACAGGTGGCAACTAAACCAACATGGCAAGGGTTGAGAGCCATCCTCTCTTGGGGTGTGAACCCATGGCCAGCCTGTAAGCGTTTGAGAGCCAGAGGCTCGGAGCTTGCCCTAAGCAGCAGTGTCCTGCCTCCTAGAAAAAGAAGCCTGGGAGAGCTGCTGTCTGGGAGCAGCTGAGGTCTTTAAACCAGGTCAGAGGAGTGGGAAAGGCATTGTCCAGCTCTTACACCTAATGACTTCTGCAAGAGCAGTCACTTTCTCCAGCTAATGGCAGTAGGGTTGTGTCTGTGAATGGTGTCTTGGGAGGAAGAAAACCCACCCCACTAAACTAAGGCAGAGACAATATTTTTCAATCTGAGAGTTATTTAGACTTTGTGTGTCCTTTGCAAGACACAGAAATCCTCAGTATAAGGTTTAATGGCTCAAGGGCTGAGAGAAGAGGTAAATAATTCTCGTGTTTGATATAGAGATGGCTTTCTCCTTGTTTGTCAGATGATAGATGTCACCCACTGGTCGCCTATTGTTATTCTGCTGTTGCTTGTCACAGTCACACCTTCCTTTGAATCCTATTCTTCTCTTCTTTCCCTTCTTTCTTTCTCTCCTGGTACTGGGCTTTCGAGTAATTTATGTATGACAATATGAGACTAATTCTGTTGTTATGTCAAAGGGAAATTGAATCTGGGGCTTTAGAGCTGCATCTGGGAGAAATCTTCAAATGAATCTGGAGTGCAGGAAAACTGCATGTTCGATTCATTCGCTTGTCACACTGCCTGCCAGATTAAGTCATTATGAAGGGCAGAGAGGAGGAGAAATGAGGGGAAAAAAATGCAGGAGTTACTGAGAAATGAAAGGGAAAGGAAGGGAGGACAGGAGAGTGAAGGCCAGAAATAAAAGGGACAAACTGAAATGGCAAACACAGTAAACTAGAACACTGGTAGGCTGTTCAGCTAAACATTCCAGCATGGGCTTGATATTAAGTGAAGCAAAAATGCATCTGAGTCAAAGGCTTAGACCATTCCTAAATGCTCACCCAGTGTAGGGAACAATACTGTCCAACTCCAGGCAGTATTTCCTTGCTGAGCTGTCCTTCAATCAGAGAGAGCTGAGTGATGCTTCATCTCCCCGCATTGCCAAGGGGCTCAGTACTTCCAGTCACCCCATGGAGGCTTCTGTCCCTTGTCACTGGTGATGGGTAACTCAGCGAAGTCCCTTGAGTTAACCAGCTGAAGTGAGATGGCATGTATCCTGTGTGTCATCTTCATCTTGCACTGCTACTCATTAATCTGCTTCACATGTCACCAGGCTGGGAGGTGAAGAAGGTGAACAAGCCTCAACTAGGATCTTCAGTGCAAATGGGGGCAGAACCACAGGCACTGATAGGGCAAAGAGGAGAGTAGATTTAAGGGATCCTTGGTCTTTTACCAGGTCAGTTGTGCTACATTCAGACAAGAAGCTGAAGCAGAAAATTCATGAATGCTGTTGTACTGTTGTTGGACTTTATATCTTTGATGTGCCTGAATTGCAGCTGCAAATAACTTCACTGTGTGTGAGTTGAAGCACTTCTACTCCATCCTTTGTGTTACTTCAGATCATTTGCACAGGACTGTGAGTGTGTTTAATTGCTAGGAGTTTGTTTATGGCACTATTTGCACAACTTTGCCCCCCAGCTATTGTAGACAGTTCTGGAAATCCTGTGTATAGGAGGATTGGCAGTTTCACTGCCCTCCCACACTTCTCCTATTCTGTGGCATCTATCACTTCAGCTCCCAATGCTGCTTTACTATTAATTGGCTTGTGTAATCTCCGAGATTGTTATTTATTAATAGATTGTTCTGACTGTAGCAAAGTTCATTATTTAAAGCAGGAGTATGAGAGAGATCCAGAGGAACAGATGGATACATGGAAGTATCAGAAGAAGGACTAGTTAAAATTCTAGGCACGTGCTGAGCCTTGACAAAGGATGGAAAACAGAATCAATCATCATTATCTAGGAGAAAAGCCATCAGTCTGTGTTAAAAATAAGCACTTTATGTATTAAGCCCATGATGCTAGACTTCTGAGAGTTTTGACTAGTAGCTGAAGACCCTGAGGTTAGACAGATGACTGGGGAGCACTACTGGGTGCATAAAACAGCAAAGGAAAAGAGAAGACACCTAAGCTTGAAAATATGAGTTGGTTTTGATGTCCATCCAGTTCTGACTTGCTGTAGACAACGGTATGTGTTTATGGCTGTGTTGGCTAAGTCACCCCTGAAATGGTAGTGCTGTTTAAGACTAGTGCAAGCTTTTCCAATGCTATCTAAGGACTGCTTTGTGCATCAGGTGCAGAAAGCAGGCTTGGAAGAGACCCCTAATATTTATCCTAATAAAGGAACTTCCCCATCAGAATGATTTGATTTCCCACCAGACTGCTTGCTTGACTTAGCAAGGTGGATTCTCAGTGGAAACTGCTAATTGCCTGTAAGTGCTGTAAAGGTGTCAACACCAAATAAGGGAAGTGTCAGCTGGAAAGAAGGGTATATTTGGGAACTACAAGGGATTGTTGAGTCAGACAAGCCTTAAAGTGAGTCATAGCACAGCAAATTTACTGTCACACTGAGTTGATGATGAAGATGAGACTAGAATTTAGGAATTTTAAATTCTAGACCACTCTCTAAATCCTGGTTCACACCATGTTTTTCTCTGCTGAGCTGTTCTGGTACTTGCAAGCACAAAGGCTTTCTTCCACAACAAATAAAGTAACATTAAACATAATATTTCTGTTGGACCCCTGCATGTGAAAGCAAAGGTCAGCTCCATTCTGAACTATTGCTAAAATGACTCTAATTGCATCCAATTTCCTGTATGTGAATTTATCTCCCATTAGCAGGCCCTGAAATATTTAACTATAATAGTCAAGCTAGCAGGCACTGCTGCTCTGAGCTACCTCTCAGTAATTGGTTAATAGTAGAGCTGTTCAGCAATAGGTAAACAGATCTTTTTCCTTTCTCTTTTTTTTTCCCCTTCCCCTAAAGCTGCCATCAAGGCTGTTCCTCCAGACAAGGTTATTTTTGGCTGTGTTCTGGACACCCTTTTGTCCTGAACCCATGAAGTGTTCTTGGACAGGTGCACAGTTAGCACCTGCCTTCTCTTTGACTTGCTTGGTACTTGCCTTAGTTCCAAAGCGTGCTTGGGGCTCCTGCCATGTGCATGCCATGTGCATGCCAGGCTGACACGGGAGGGTTTCTTTGCCTGCACAGACCAGAGCACAGACTCTGTTGCTGTATAAAGACTTTTTCCAGAAAAACCTTCTTCAGCTTTCTCCTAAACTTTGTGATTTCCTGGCATGTAACCTGTTAGGAGGTGACACTTCTCCCTCCCCCAGTGAGCACTTCTCCCTTGGAGCCATTTACAGGTTTTTAAACTCTTGCTGTCTCCTAATGCTGCCGCTCTTAGTATTGAGAGGGCAACTGAAGATCGTCTAATAACATGCAATTTCTCTTCTCTTTTTTTCCCCCCTCTCTTATTAAGCATAGACAGATTGCTCTTAACCTACATGTTCCTTTCTTACCTGGCTTCCTTTTTTATACCTGAAATGTCAGGAAGGGAGGAAATGAATAATGCTTTGTGTTCTTAACATCTGCATCTTTTACAAGAAAGGGGTGGAGGAGAAGCTTTGTCAGAATTTTTGTTAGGATCCTTCCAGAGTTTCTGTAAGAATTAAGATGATGGATTCCGGGCTGTCAGATCCATCAATGCTTTTGTGAGACATTTTGCAGAGCACAGCAAAAGAAAATGATAGCTGGACATGTGAGAGATGAATCCCAAAACGATTCATTGGATGTTTTCTTAGTCCTTGCCTGGGGCAGAACTGCCACTGCTGTTCATGAGTTTGGTCTGGTACTGACTTCTGGGGTTGCTCTTGCTTGGGATGGGGCAACAGAGAAAGAACTGTTGGGTATATAGAGGATATCAATACCGTTCTGTGAGCCTTACTCTTTGCCATGTACTGGTGAGAAGCTGGTAAGGAAAGCTGAGTTGGAGTTGCCATGTTTTCTCCAGCAAAGGCTGGTTTAAATGGTTGTGGTGAAAGTGTAAAAAGCTCCTGGAAGATGGACACTAATACATCCTCCATGTTAAGTCTTATCCCAACTTCTGAGAGCTAGGGAATTAAGATGACAGAAAGATGATTCCATAGCTCCGAATTTGCACCATAATTTTAAATCATATTGCTGCCTGTACCATGAGTCTTCCTCTGCCCACCTAGCCCTCCCCAGCCAGGCCGACACTGGCCAGAAATAGTACTTGTTGGCAAGGATAATGCACGAGAAAGCAGATAAGTAGGTGTACATGGGGATGTGCACTTGTTTCACAAGCTGTCTTATTCCTTGTGTACCCCACTCAGGCATACCTGCTCCTTGGTAAAAGACCAGGCACGGGTCAGAGGGTGATATGGTTTGTGAAGTGATGTGTCCTTAAAAACCTCGTGCTGAGGCCGTGGCCAAGCTAGAAAGAGAGCTCAGATCTGTACCCTGGGAGGTGAGGTGGCTTTTCAGAGTTGGCTTCTCTGGAGGCAGAATGAAGCATTAGAGACTGGTGTATGAGCAGGAGAATGAATTTTCTCTCTTGTGATAAGCTTGTCTCACCTAAGCAGGACTGGAAGCACAGCTTCCTCATGGCTGCTTTCACCCTTCAGAAAAGCCACCCTAGCAGGGAGAAAGCAACACCTGCAAATGGTGCCAATCCATCATAAAGGGAGTGGATCAACCCAAGTTTCCCATGTGTCCTCGGCTCTCATAAGCTCTTTGGACCTTGGCCCTGAGAGACAGGACAGTTGCTTCTCTTTAGCCTCCCCTTAAGGGGAATTTGAGCAGGACTGGTAGGGGTGATGGATGGTAAGTTTAGAAAACTAAGTCTGAGAGATCAATAGAGGGATATACAACCAATGCATCATGTGAGCTCTTCTTGTCTGTGCAGCACTAAATCAAAAATAATGAATGGCAGGCTTTTCAACCTTGGCACCTCCAGTCTTCCTCAGTGGAACAGCATGTGGTGACTGATATGGATTATGCTGCTTTCTAGCATATTTCCTTTGCTTTCCTAATAGTTTTGGCATTGAACCATGATGTTCTGTTTTTAATATCCTTTTCTTCCTCCAGTGCTACCTACCTCTTTCCCCATGTAATTTCCATCTTGTGGGCACGTTGCCCACCTTGCATTCCCCTCGTTTGTAGTGTATTCAGACAATCTATTGCAGGCTGGGTTTCTCTGGAGCTTCTGCTGGCTTGTTTATTTCTTAATTTCTGAACAAGCCACCTCTCCTGGGGCTGTGTTCCAGCCCTATGAACAGTCGGGAGCTTTGAATTCCTCTCTGGTTGCGAGCTGACTGTGGCTGGTGCTTGTCAAGACCCATGGCACCTCTGTGGAGCAGGAATGCATGAGCAGGTGCAGAGAGGGTGCTGAGGTGGCACCAGCTCTGGCAGCCCAGGCTCTGTGGAGTCAGCTGTTAGCATCTGGTGTTTCTCTGGCGTTAATGTTTTTGAATCTGAGAAGGATTTTGTGGCCATGACACACAGAGACTGAGTGCCCTCTGCCATCGTTCCCTCACGCCGTTGCAAGGCCATTTCCACCATGAACAGCAAGCACCTTATTGTGTTATGTATTTATAGTGAACGTTCTAGGTAGCAGCTGAAGTGACAGCAAACTAAAGGCTCAAATGTTCCTGGATCGGATCTCTCTGGTTGTTCCTGTGGGAATATTTACATCCCCTTCATACAGCTCAGTTGGCCCAGCTGTGGGTGATGAATGTCTGTGCTTTTGTTCTCGTGCTCCTGACGTAAATCAGTTGGTGAGTTTTGCCCAGTTGGTTGGTAGACTTACGCCACTGCGACAAAAGCATCCAAGGCTGCAGGTCAGAACGCTAGCTTGCCAAGAAGCCTGTGAAGTTACTCTTACAGATGGTATGGATGAACCTGTTTTATTTGATACAGGAAGGCAATCGGTTATATCAGGGCTGAAGTGACCAGGAACAAACAGCTACAGCTGCTTTCTAAGGCTACATATCACAGAGCACAGGTCCAGGCTTCTCTAAAGTATTGAGATCCAAATGTGAGAAATTTCTGTTGCATCTCTGCAATTACATCATGACGGCTCTGAAAGCGACTCAAAATTCTCATAGGCTTCTGGGAGGACAGAGCTGAACAGCATCTTAGGACACACGTGTTCCAGGAAAAAAAACATTCCAGGATGGTGACAATGAGAAAGGGAAAACCTAATTCAGAATCATGACAACAGCACACCCCTTGAGAGGATGCTGAAAACACACATCCAAAAATAAACTCCAGCGAGTGAGACAATAATAGAGAGAATTGCATCTTGATCTGGCTCTGAATGAGAGCTGCTACAATGAAATAGGAGAGGCAGAAGATCTGTGTTATCTATCACGTCAATTGATTGTTGCATCCAGAGCTTGGTTCAGTAATAAATGAGAATGCCACTCATCTGGTTTTCTGGTCTATTTAGAATATTTTTAGAGCTCTTTTTGAAAAATATTCTGATTAATCTCTTGAATTTTCCTTTGCTCGCTGAGACTTAAAGCAACATTGGATTTAATTATACTGTGACTGGAAGAGATGTAATGAAGGCAGATACAAATCCTTGTGACAGCTTAGAGTGGCAGTGAGAGTATTTATCCATCTAGGAACTGAAATGATGAGCGTTGTATTAGTGCCTAAGCCTTCTGCAAGCAAAAATGGGATTTAGATGCCAGCCTGGGCAAAGCAGAGGAGCTTGAGGTGGTGAGAGTGCCCTGGAAAGATGCTATTGCAAAGCTGATCCCAGTCAGGCTTGATGCCGGTTCCCAGAAGTCACAGGCAAAGCCAGTGGTACCAAAACCTCAGACCCCTGTATCCCAGTTTAGGGTTCAAACCTGTCCCTCCCATGTTCAAGTGATCTACAAGCAGGCTTCTAAGGCTGATAAGCTTCATGAAGGCCAGGAAGATTTCAAAGGGCTACACTATTTAGGATGCTGAATCTTAGGGCTGGTGCTTGCATGGATGTGATGGATGGGTGAGCAGATGAACCTTTCCTGCCCACCCACACCCTGCAGTCTCCTGTCCCCACCTGTCACCACCTCCCCACACCCCTGGGGATGCAGGTACAGGTACCTGGTGCCTTAGGGTCCCTTTGCGCAGCTCTGGGAGCACCTTGCTGCCTGAAGAAGATAAATGTTTGTTAAGCAGCACCTGCTTGCTTGAATAATTTCCCACAAAAGGAGGCCACTTACCAGTAATTCATTACCAAGCCTCTGTTAGGGTAAACAAGCCTGTGAGGAGCGAGCACAGGATTCCCTGTTCCTCACTGTTTATCGGCTGCGGTTCCTATTAAGAGCTACCGGTACATCTTCCCTCCCCCCCTCCACTTTCCCACATCGCAGCTCTGCAGCATAATCTTGTCATGTTGTGGACATTTATATCTGCTTCCTCAGCTTGTTTGTATGCTGTAGTCTAAAGAGAAAATACAAAGCAGCTTCCTCCTTTGGAGGAAAGCACACGGGCAGGCTGCAGCCTGAGCAGGAGGCGCCGAGCTATCGCTCAGCCTTTCTCCCTGAGCTGGGTCCTGTCAGTTCCTCCCACCCATCAGCACTTGCTGAGCAGTGGAGAAGAACGAGGTCAGATCCCTCGGTGCTGTGAGCTAGCTACATCAAGCTTGGATGGTCACTTTCTAGAAAAGGCTTCCTATAGCTGGGCTGCTGTACAAACACATCTCCTTCTCTAGATCTATTCCTCTTGGTCTGTTGCCATTAGAAACCTTTGAGGCTTTATATTTCTGTAGCTACTGGCCATTTAGGGGAAAAACATCTGAGCTGGAGAGTCAGAATTTGGCCAATCTGTACTAACAAGATGAACTAGAAGTTCCCACTACCCGTTTTGAGGTTCTCTTACCACAAAGTGCAACTAATAGATGGGGAGAAAGGAGTTTTTGGTTTCATGCTTGAATTTCTCTCACATCAATTAGTTTCCATCAGGTTTTTCTGCAGGAGAGTTGAGCTTTGAAATGCTTTGGCTCGAAATTAACCGAAGTTCTGGGGAACTGACGGCAGGGAGTTAAAAGGAAAACTGCTGATGCCTTCTGCAGCGTAGTTAGTTGTATAATTAATTGCTTGCATCTTTAGAAGCCCTTCATTTTTTATTTTTTTTCCCACTTTGGTCAAAGTTGATCTCTAATAATGTGTCTCTGCAGCTTGAGCTGCAAAGCCATTGGCTTGTAAATTTTATGGGATGAATACAGAGGAGAAATGATTATTGTCCACCCGGTTCTGTTGTTGCCTCTGGCTGCAGTCTTTGAGCTGCAGCAGGTATGTCCTTGTCTGACTGTTACCCTTGAGATATTTATGGAGGTTATCTCTCTACTTTTGTAAAAGGTTTGTTGGTACGTCCCCTGCAGTCATCAGCTGGGACATAAGCAGTGCCAAAGCGATGACCTGGCTCTTAGTTCACAGAATTGTAGGGGTTGCAAGGGACCTCCAGAGATTGAGTCCAACCCCCCTGCCAAAGCAGGTTCCCTGGTTCTAGCTCACTGATGTAATTCCTGGGATCTCCTGCATGGAGATGTTCCTGCCTCCCATGTTTGTACTGTGGATTTGTAAAAGCAGTGATGAGCCATCTTTTGGCAGATGCTACAGGCTCTTGTCAAAGACCCTCCTGTCACATCATACACCAGTAAGGATTTCAGGGGAATCAGCCGGAAAAGCTCATCTTTGCCTTTTTTTGTTGTTCTTTCTGGTTTCTGACTCTGACTTGAACCTCTAGCAAGCATGAATCACCCAGCTGCTTTTGCTCTGGCCCAGCTGCCTACAATTCATTGGATAGGAGCAAAGGATCAAGTGTAGTGCTGCAGAATTGCATGGTAATGCAGGGCATTTTATTCTCTTGGAGCCATTCATTGCAGGGAATCCAGAAGATTAGTTGTTACACTGGCATCTTCCAAGCTCCTTGGGAGGCACAGGGTCTCTTTTCAGTCTTGTTGAGACATTGTCAAGCATTCTGATTGTGAAAATGAGCACCTTCAACACTGGCTGAGCTCTTTAGGCTGTAAAGGATTCCTTATTAGGGTGGTGAGAGCGGCGTTTGTGCTCTGTTGGAGGGAACAGGGGAAGCTGGCTTCTCACAGCTGACTGACCCACCAGCAATTCATGAGATTCTCAGTTTTCCTCTCTACAGAATGGAGCCATAAATTTTGTACTGTGTTTGAAAATTCTAGGATGAAATAGGGAGGCACAAATCAATGGTTATGGTGAAGGATATAGAGCAATGTAATTGATATTCTCATCTCTCAGGCAAAATGATTTAGTGTTTTGTTTTTTAAAGAGCATTGAGATTTATAAACTTGCAAGGCCAGGCTCTCTTCTGGTGTAAATTGACGTTGCTATTTTAGTTTACATCAGCTGTGATTCTGGGCCATGGCTGGATTTCTGTAGCTTATTAATAGGCTTCTGTTGACTGTTATAATTTGCATTAAGCAGGAATTTCTATCTAGTGGTCTACACGAAAGCCATGGTTCACCTGAGGTGATGTTGATAAAGCAGATTAGCAAAGGAAGAGCAGGAAGAAATGTGTTTGTGGTGAAAAGGGCAGTTCATAAAGCTGAAATTCCAGAGAAACACTGAGTTCACAGAATGTAACAGGAATTATTAACCTTTGTGTAAAAATGTACTGTATGATGGTAGGAAATTTGCCTTGCTTGAACTTCAGCATCTCTGACATTGTTTGGCACATGGGGAAAACACTGCTCTATTGCTGATAGACAGACTGGTTTTTACTGACTTGACAGTGTCATCCAACCGTTTCAAATCACCTTTGCCTTAATGAACTTATCCATGCTCAAAGCTTTACAAGGCAATGCCTTACAGGTGAACTTCTCTGTTCAGCCAAAACTGCAGTACACACTTCCAGTGCATAAGTGGATGCTGCATCAGTGTCTGTATGTTCCTATCGTGCTTGTGGAATGTCTGGAGATGCTGAAAAAGCATATCCTCTCTGCCTCCTTATCAGCATCAGTCAGTGCAGCAAGTAGCCTTGCATCTCCCATCACAATCCTGACACCAGACAGGCTAACGTGGTCAGTCAGGGTGTATCTGACCTCACAAAGGAAATCATCAGAACCTCACAACAAACAGCTTCAATGCTGAGTTACTCCTGCTCTTCTATCCTTTTACAAAGTACTGCCTACATCAGTTCTGTCATAGGAATGCCATCGTGAAACCAGAACTTAATCTGCTGTTTTGAGACGTACACAATGGAAAGTTTGGATCCCTTTGAAGTGAAATGTTTTGGCTTTGGATGGGCTTAAATGATGTGTTTTTTGCCTTGCCAAAAACTGTGCTGATTCTCTTCCTACCTCTTCCCCAGAAGCTGCATTATTTAGTTAAATAAAATAAAAATACGCTCTTGGGAAGGAACAGGCTTCCTAAAACCCCTGAAAATTAGATCACAGCTTAACAGTAGAAGGTTGGTTGATGTGTGGTTTGACATCTAGGATGCAGGCAGCTACCTAGATGTGGTGTGTCTGGCTAAATCATTTTCTGCCACTTTTCAGAAGCTACTGTTACCAAAGGTTCCATGCTCGGTAAACTAAAGCATAATTACTCTGCATCACCATCTAGAGAGCATAGTTAGAACTAAGCCTCTGTGCTCTCACCAGCAAACGGTATAACATCATAATTTTGATGGGTATCCTTTCTGGTTTTAGTGCTATTTACTCTCTAAAGCAGCCTCTATTTATAATATATGCTCTATTGCCACATCTGCTTTGTCCATATGGAAAAGAGCTTTCAGTTTTCACTCCCCCTCCATATGGAGTAAGAGGCGGGTTTTTTGCAGTGAATGTGGGCAGGTTAGAACGGGGATAAATAATAGGAAACACTTTTACTGACAACCACCTCAGTAATGAAATATTCCAGCCTGCTCCAGAGCTGGCCTTCTCCCAAAGGGACCTGTGATCTACATCTCAGCAGCAGCCGAACATCGCCAGCAACAGTGCGCGCTGCCGAGTCGGAACGATGTCAGGCAGACCGTGCGGGGTGTTGCTACAGGAATTCGCGGTGTCGTGATGAATGCCACGCGTTGTTCTGCTGCTCCAGGAAAACGCCTCTGTGTTTGACTATAGCATGTTACAGGATTACCTCTTGTTACCCAGGTGAAGTCCTGCAGCCCAAGGTTTCTCTGCAGGCAGCCTGCTGCTGCCACTCCTGCAGACTGCCGGGGCCCCTCCGGTGAATAATGGAACGTTTTCACATTTTAATCAGATGCAATTTTGCAAACGGTTTTTATGATTTAGCAAGTCCATTAAAAATGACATTTGTTCTGCTCTGACACTCATAAGGAGCTCCACAGAGCATAAACACTGGAAATTACTTGTAGGGGAAGAAGATATTAAAATTCCCCGGCCCTTGTGTGCTTGTCTGAGAGATCCTGTTGCCTTGTGTGGTACTGGTTGGGAGCTGAGCCACTTGGTATGTCTCAGAGTTGTTCCTCTCCGTGCTGGCTTGGGGCAGCTCCAGGCTGCTGCAGAGACAAACCATACATATTTGTGGCGTTCTTCTCATACGCCTTCCAGAACTGTGTCTGTCTTCAGGCTGAAGAGGTGGCTGAGTATAACTGGATGGGGCACTTGACTGTTCAGAGAAGAAGGGTTTGCACAGGTAATTCAAGGATGTTGTGTTAAAAAAGCATGGGTACCAACTATGTTCCATAATATCCTGTATTTATTAACTGAATTAATTCTACTTGTATATTAAAGCAGTTCAAGATCTGCACAATGTTCAGAGTGAATCTCATTTGTAATACTGTGAAGTCCAGAGTAGTTCCAGAATGAAGATGGGGTTTGGTCTTCTGCCCCTTGTTCTCCATCTGCCTTCAATTTCCTGAGAAATTACCAGTTTGGCTCCTTTCTGCCCCTCCAGGGATCCTCTTGAGGAAGACTAACTGCCCCATCATGTTTGAATATCTGCTCAGCACTAAGAAATGCCTATTCCAGGAGCCCTGTCTCTCTGATACAGAGCTAACATCAGCATTTCAGCTGCAACACACAGCCTGCGGATTGACAGCTTTTGGGAAGCATCGTTTCAGGCTTGCTGCAGTTCTTCTCACTCATCCTGTCCTGACAGTGGTATGAAGTTCCTCGTAGCAGAGAAGAACTTTCCAATGCTGTCTGGAAACATATCAAGCTGCCTGCTTTTTTTTTCCCCCCAGCTGTCATTTTTGTGCTGGTTTATTTTGTGCATTTTTAAAAAAAAAAAGCTTTTGCATATAAATGATGGATTATTTCAAGCCATACCTCTCTGGGCATGGAATTACGACTCAAGAGTTACAGCTGTCAGAACAGGCTTTGCCAGAAAGGGGTCAGAATGGGTTTTTAGATAGTTCAGCTTTAAATGATTCCGCTCAAATCCATTCCAACTTTGCAGTTGAGCCTGAATAGACTTCCTTTTCTTCCCTGTGACCACCAGCCACACTCTGGGCCCTTGATGCTATTTCAGACTTCTTTTTTAAATATAAATTGAAACAGCAGACGCTCTTACCTTTGGAAAACTGAAAAAACTCCAATCAAGAGGTTAGGGCAGGAAACACCTCAGGGAAAATCCATGTAGGGTGAAGTAGTTGCCACTCAGAAAACTACCACACTGGATCTGATTCCCTAGTAATTAGCTAGAGCAACCTGCTCTTACCCACCTGCAGAATACGTCCCCTGCTGGGGATGGATTTTCCTTTTCCATTCCATCCTGCATTGGGCATCGCTTTAACAACCCACAGTTGGCTAACTGACTGTTTGCAGAAACACTCTTTTCACTCCAAGCATTCTGAAGCCTGGCATTTCATTCTGTCTGTCTGTCTTCCCTCTTCCCTTGTACAGCTCGCGGATTAAAGCCTAACTGGTGGCGGTATGAAGGCTTAGTGGGCTGTGTGAGAGTATTACTGGGAATGGCCAAGAAAGATGATTTCTTGTTCAGAGGGAAGTGCTGGTGATACCCACAGGTCACAGCAGTGTGATGAAAGGCTGGGAATGGGGCTGGCATTAAGGGCTGGCCATGATGCCTTTGGCAGTTATGTGCATCTTGGGCATTAATCTCTTGTAGGTGCTAGGATACAGAGGAGATCTTGGCAGCATCTGTGGCAGTAGGGAGCACTGGAAAGAGACAACAGAGCGATCAGTATATAGGCCGCTGTCTTCGGTTACCAAGATACAGGCAAATACACAGCTGGGGGGAAACCTAACTGTCTGGAAACTGTCTTTGTAGAGGAGGAAGGTGATGAAAAAAGGCTCAACCTATTGTGAGATATTGAAAAGAGAACATTTGCCTTGATTGGGGACCATGGAGAGGCTGCAGGTTCTGATTGAAAGGGGAAGGGAGGGTAAAGTCTGGAATCTGATTGCATTTGAAATGCATGGGAAACTCCAAGGTCTTCTTACAGCTCCCTTGGCACTGTGATATGTCAGGACATTGTGGGTAGGAAGGAGCACCCAAAACCAGAAGTGAGGCTGGATTTGAACATGCTTGGAAATTCCAGAGCAGTTCTGACTCCTCCTGCCCTGCCAAGGGCTTCTGCACATTGCAGTTCTCTGAGATGATGAGCAGAAGGATTATTACTCATTATGTTATCTGTTGCCAGCAAGGAGATGCACAGGATGCTCTATCTACCTGGAGGGCAGCGTCACCAGAAACTTCACATTGTTACTACAACTGCTGATGTGCTGCACTTCATAGCAGCAAGCAGCAGGATGTGCCTGTGACACCTGCAGCCTTCATTTGTAGTCCTTGAAGCTTTAGATAGGCATCAAGAGCTAGCTCCTTGGGCTGTGCAAATTGGCTCCATTCTGCCACTGAAGTCAGTAGAGCTATTCCCTGTTAAAATACTTGAGAGAAAGCTCACTTGTCTGCTCCCTAGGGCTGTATTAGGTGAGCTTCACGCAATCTTTAATGTCTTTCCCCTCCCTCCACCCTGGTAAGACAAGAGAGTACTATTATCTCCAATTTTCCTGATGGGAAGCTAGAGTGCCAAGCTGGGTTTCGGGCAGCGTGCGACGTGCATGCTCCAAGTCTCATCAGACACTGTCCACAGCCCCAGGCACAGGAATTTCCCTGCAAATCTCCTCTGGCTGTAGACCAGGCTCTGATCCTTGAAGACATTTAGGTACCTAATTTCTGCTGAGGCATTTAGAAGCTTAATCCTTTTAAAGAGGTGGTTCAAAGTTGCTAGCTGAAACATCCCATTGGGTTCTTTATCAAAGCAGGGAGCTGAGCCTGGTAGTCAGGATTAGCAGGCTGAATGCAACCCCCTCCTTTCCATCACTAGAGACTTCCCTGAACTAAGCAACCAGCCTCTCCGTGGTCCCAGTTTCCAAGCCTGACAGTTATTTAGAAAGGGACCTCTCTTTCTCCTTTTCAGAAACTGAAAGCAAAACCAGCCCACAGCCAGCCAGCATTCCTGCTAGAAAGGCTTCCCTCCTCCTGCTCGGATTTTAAACCGTTGCCACAACTAAGCAACAGAAACAAGCAGATTGAAAAGCAAAAAAGCTGTGTGATGCTTGATGTCTTGTAATGTGTTAACAAGCCTCAAATTTACACTGTCAGTAAGAAACCCTAAGGAAAAGTGGAAGTAATTCTAACCAAGGGAGTGTCTCCCATCCTGCTGCTCTGACTTTCACTTCTAATTTTGGCAAACAAAGTAAACAGGGAAAACACAGTGTTTGTGCAAATTGCTCTTATAGAAAATATGGACTTATTTTGAGCCTCTTTTGAATTTGCCTTTTAGACTGTGATTGCACAACAAAGGGAAAGTGTTTTGTTGAGATCAAAGCTGAAAAGGAATTGCTGTTTGCCCACAAAATAAATGGTACGGTTATCATCTCATCTCTGATCAGTTTTGATTCAAATTAATCTGCCACTTGAATGTTCAAATCCCCTGGATTCCCTAAGAAATTGTGCTCTAAGCTCATGACACAAACTTGTCTGTGCTCTGCTCTAGAGCTGTCGCTGTCCTGGATCTGTACCCTCGGGCTGGGGGATGCCCAGTGTGCCCATGCTGAGAGCTGAGAAACACATTGCATACACAGAGTGAAATAGTAACTTATCCTCTGTGTTAACCTGAGGGCTTTCTGCTGCTTTTTTTGGCCGTTGTGGAAGCATTCATTTGGGGGTTTACAGGTTAGGTAACTGATACGCTTTATTGCCGCCGCAGGGACGTGGTGCAGGTAGAGGCACTCCTCAGTTTCTGCAGTCTTTGCTGCCATCACTTCTAGAAGCAATTGGAAAGGAACTGGAGGAGGTATAAAGGGACCAGCCAGTTTGCAGTGCCATGAATGAAACGTTATAAAACATGCCTGCCAACTTATTACCAGGGAGCTGTCAATCAGTGGCAGGAAGGTAAGGAGGAGAGAGGAGAAGAAATAATTAAAAAAAAAAAAAGCAGCACACAAGTCATCTTATGAAACCCTTATTTTAAGTAATGTTTGCTAAATTACTTGCTTTTCTCTCAAGCTTGGAGAAAAAACGTTGGGTTTTCTT
>VZTU01024773.1:616229-640116 GCA_013400835.1 Zapornia atra | reverse complement strand
GAGCATTTGCACTTCTAGTTAAGGGGGGAGAAGAGAGAGAGATGCACCTGAAAGGATTTGTGAGTGTTTGGGACCCCCAAAGCCACCGCAGTTGTTACTCCCCACAGTCAAACATGACGACCCTGAGCTAATGGACCTGTCGGGTTCAGTGGCTGGAAGGGAAGATAAATATTCAGGTCTTACCGTTAATACCAAAGTCTGTGAACAGAGGTGACATTTCCTGTGTGTTCTCTGCACTTTCAGCTCTTCCTCGTATTAATGTAAATAGAAAAAGATCTGGAAGAGAGCTGACCTCACCACCTGCCCTTCCTTTTCTCCAGCGCTTATTCCAGGCTCTGAAATTGCTTGGTTTTAATGTCAGGAGTGCAATAATACCCTTTGATATTAATCATTGCTGGTGCATGGGAAATAAAAAGAAGGATGGAGTCCCAGTAAAATAGAAACGTAAGCTGGGTTTGCACACACTTGGACTTCTCTGAGGTTATTAGGTCTGACCTCCAGTGCGGTCCTTCCTGTGTGTTATCTTCATGCAAATCTTTACCTGTTTTCCACTGCCCTTAAGCTTTCCTGGCTTCACTAGGAAATTGTGTGGTGGGTTCGTGCCCCCAGTGATGCACTTTCTCACACCTCCCTGCCCTTTTGAGGGGTGCAGCTGGGGCAGGGTTTGTAATGGCATTTCACAGAGTGTCCTATTGGCAACTGTTTACTTAGAACCAGGAAGCAAAACCTCCTTTCCAGGGGCATTTCCTCTTTCTTGCAGAACATTCAGATCCGACTTTCCCCTCTGATCTTTCACCAGCCTGCACAACTCACTTTGTTCTGCATAACTCTTCCACATGTTCATCCAAGTGCTTCTCATAGGAGAGTCCTGTGACTGTCTTGACTAGCTTTCTGCTCTTCTCTTAACAGCTCTTTCTTGTAATTGTTTTACAGGAGGTGATGGGATCATCTTGAAGATATAGGGAGCTGAACAAAAGACATCCCACAAAGGAAAAGGAGCAGAAAAATACAGTGCTAAACGAAGAGGTAGTCAGAACTTCTCTGTTGTGAGATTGTTTTTTCTCTGTGGCTGTTTATGGTGTCTGTTTTCCAGCTGTACTAAAAGGTGTTGCCTTTGCTTTGTTCAGATGACAGGGCACAGTATATATCCTCAAACAGCTTCATCTCTGAAGCTCTGGGCTCTCTGGGAATGGACAAGAGACACCAACTCCTCCACAGTTCCCCATCAGGGAAACAGTGAGGTCAGTTTTTCACCTTGTTGTGTTTATCGGTGGGATTTTGGGGTGAGGGGCTGGAGATTTTTCTATACAATCCTGAAAAAATGCACTAAAGCAGGAAACCTTCAGGAGAGAAGGTGGACAGAGGTGATGCCTATTCCGTGTGCTTATTGCAAGACTGGGAAGGCATGAGGGCAATCTTTAGAACAAAATGTTATGATTGCTTTTTTCAAGGCTCTGTAAAGCTTTGGCTCCATGTAGGAGATCATGGGGAGGATAGATGGGTTCTTTTATTTAATCCAATCAAGTTCATTCTGGGTCCTGATTTTCTAGCACAGTATGAAAAGTCTCTGATGACTCTGATAAAGTCTGTTATTATCTAATTGCTTTTCCATAAGGCTTTCACCTGGTAATTCAGATATTGTTACAGCTACTGAAACCTGGTAATTCTTCTATACTGAAATCTGCCTATATTTATTATGACTTGTGCTATGGGAACAGCTTAAGGCTCTGAGTGAGACAGGGTCCTTATTAATGATTGCTGCTGCAGGCACACCCTAAGAGGCATTCAGAAAACCTGGGCAAGTGAAGGGAGTAAGAGTGAGTGTGTTGAGGAGGAAAGAACATCAGGGTCTCTTACGAGGCCACTCTAAAACTCAAGCAGGGAGGATCTTGCTTCCTGCTGCAGTCCCAAAAGTGCCAGCTAGTGTTTCATGCTAAGCCCTACGCAGTAAGCATGTTCCACTTGGATTTAAGTCTCTTTACATGTGAATCTGCCCTGAGCTTTCCACACCCTGGTGAGGAGAGACTTTCTCATCTGGTTGCTGCGCGGTTAACAGTGGTTCTCTAGAACACAAATCTAGGCTTTAGCAGCTCATTAGAAGGGTCATTAAAGAATTTAGTAATTAAACAGAAGGATACTGACCTGATTGTTCAGCAAATCCCTCCCATGTCTTTGTACTGCAGCTAAGATTTCGGGAGAAGCTTCTCCTGGGATGTTTGAAAGCAACAGTGGGTCCTGCAGAAATGTAATTACTGGTGTGCGTGTCCCAGGGAAGGTTGGGATGCTCATTACAGTACGCACTGTGCAGGAGTAATCGTGTTTATGGCCAGCGTCTCAGAGCACAAAGCAGAGGACGTGAAGCTGGCACAAAAGGTTTGGGCACAGCTCATCATTCAACACCCCTCTAAGATACACTTCTCTGGACGTTTGTCAGGGACAAACGAAGGATGGATTTAAGTGATAGCTTGAGGTCTTTTCCAACTTTGTGTGACTCTGAAATGCAACAGGAGCTGCGTTTAGCAGAAGTTAAAAACAACCCAAATGTGTTTGTAGACAAGACACTCGGGTTATTTGTTTCCCCTCTATCATGCTGCTTCTGTCTGAACGATTCTGGGGATTCCCTTCCCTGGAGGGGGACAGGCACCGTGCGTGCAGACTGGCCAAGACTCCTGCAGGACCAGTGAAGTAAAATAAAATAAGGTGGAGTCCCCCAAAGAGGGGAGATACAACTCTCTGCCCAGATCCTAATAAAGACAATAAACTCGCTTTCCCTCAGCTTCGGCACAGGAGCTGACAGGCACTGTGGGCGCCTGCAGTGGTGCGAGGAGGAGGAGAGATGTGCACTCGGGGAGCTCCTCTGGTGATGCAGTTGTTATATGCTCAGTTACTGATCACAGATTTCTCTGAATCCCATGGCTTATCAGTAATTTCTGCTTGCTCTCATAGTTTAGCAGCCAGTGTCTCTTTATTCATGCCTCGGTGTCACTTCTCTCCAGGAAGCGGTTAATCGCTTACTGGTTTCTCTGGAAGATGGAGAGGGTTCAGTCTCACTGCAGCCTGTTGCACGCTTGGCCTCCCTGCCAAGCTGCCATCCATTAAACTATCAGGGCAAGATAGGAATGCTCCAGGGAAGCACTCTTACCCCTGCATAACGTGAAGCAGCCTCTGTGGGGCTGAGGGACCTGCGAAGCAACCCGCATCTTAAAAACCAACTCGGTGGAGGAAGGATGCTGTCAGGAGGCTGATGTTAGAGGAGGGTCACCAGGGGACAAATCTTTATGCAGATGTCTACAAGGCCAAATTTTGAATAAGTGCAGCCTGGCAAATCAGAGTTAAATGAATGCAAATTGTCCTAGATTCATCTAGGTACCTGGAACTAAGTTAGGTGTACCAGCTGGTGTTTCAGCCCACCCTCTCTGATGCTGAACTAGCAACTGATTGGGAGTGAGGGGCTCCTGAACCATTCTAAAATCCCCTAGAAGATGATAATTTTTTTTTTGTGAAGTTTTTTAACCCTTCTGTACAATTTTACAATGGAGAATTTCCTGTGGTCAGAGGCTTCTTTAGAGCAATCCTGAGAGCTGATCTCATTCTGTTCTCTAAGGGTTATTTTTCCCCCTTTGTCAAGGGCTATGTTAAGGTATCCAAGATAATTGGCAATCTCTAACTGATAGCCCTCTGCTCATCTTTGAAGTCCTTTTCCTTGGCTATTTCCCTGTCTCCTCGGGCAATGCAGAGCCTGGCAACAGTGTTCAGAGGGAAGTGAGGAGGGGGGGGAGTAGAGGGAAGTGGTTGACTCACTCTGTGGGGAGGGGAAGGAGAAGCATCCACACCAGTTCTACCCAGGCAGCTCCATCATTAGGCTGGAACCTGTCTAGAGCGCCGTGCATGTTTAGATAAAACTAATGTGACAGCCACGGGTTTCTAGACAAGAACTGCTCTGGCCAGATTTAATAAGAGAAGCAATATGTAGTGTGAAGCTAATATAATTTCAGCCTATGAAAGAGACACCCAACCTATGTAGGCCTGAAGGATAAATGTGTAAAACTATTACAGCTGTCTTACAGCGTTGTAAGTGCTGCTCGTGCTCTGACAGACACAATTATTTATTGTTTGTCTTACACTAGCACCTAGAGGCTTCCACCAAGATCTGGGTGCTGTGTGGGGAGAAGTACTGTCATGGAAAATATATTGGCTGCCCAACTGAGGGGGATGTCAGGGAGCTGAGACCCCTTGCAGTTCTCCTATCCCTCCCCTGCAGCAGCCTCTGATGCTGCCTGCAAAGGAGGAGGCTCCAGCTGCTCCCAGCCTGGCACATGGTTCCCATATGTGGTGCTTGGGCAGAGATGCTCCCTGGGGTGGATTTCTGGTACTAGCCAGGGAGTCAGATGTGGGCACTAACCTCGCAGTTCTTGTACTACTACTGAAAGTCACAGTTGTGAGAAGCAGCAGCAGATGACTCTGAGGCATCACGGATTTGTGCAGACCCACGTATCAGTCTCAGAAATCAAGCGTGAAGCTGCCAAACCCCCACTCTCTGTGCCTGTGGCCCTGACAGATTTCCCAAAGTGAAGGTTGAATTTGTACCTTCCCTCCGCTCTGTCCTCTGTGATATCCACCCCCAAAATGTCAGGCTTTTCCCTGCTGCATGGGAAAGACTTAGCAGCATAATGCTGGAGGGGAGGCTTCGTGTTACCGAGACTTAACAAATTATACTACAGGACATTAACTGGTATGCCATGAAGTATTATTGTAATTAATTACAACTAAACTGCAGTTGTCAAATGAATGAACAAAGTACGTTTTATGATGCATTATCACTGCTCTTTTATTGTTTGTCCTCTTGCTTAAGCTAAAAATAATCAGTCATTTGCAGTTGGACTTCTCGTTATTAGACTGGAGGCTCCACTGCAGCCATGGAGTTGTAGGGAGGCTCGTGTGTGTGTGCACTTAAAATGAACAAATACAGAATTATTAATGAAAAAAGCTCTAGTAGCAGTGAGGTCAAAGTAGCATTCTGCTCTGTTCTTTGCAATAATGGAGAACAAGAAAGTGTCAGAATGTTGGCAAGACAGGCTTGTACTATTTTCTGTCTGCTTCTGTCACAGGTAAAAATGAAAATGAAAATTGTGGGAAGTGTCTGCATGGTGTATATGGAAGAGGAGCAATAATAAAATAGGCTTCCTAGGTGGTATATGATCTATCTTCTTGATATCTTCCAGATAAAGGAGACAAGATCTTTGCAGATAACGTATAGCGTGACCTTCCCAAGGTCTTCTGAGCACGATCTTCAGCTTTCAAATATTGGCAAAGCTTCGCTGAAGAGGCTGGGATTCACTTGATTTACTCCAGTTAGAGCTCATCCAGAAATTGTAAATAGCTGAGGAAGAAGTTATGCCTTGTTTTAGTCAATTTGGTGGAAATCATCAGGCAGCCAAGTCCTGTTCCACGGGTGTGAGTGAGTTCATCTTGTTAAAAATAGCCTTGTAAGCTTCTAAAGCAAAAATTGATTCTTAGCACTAACCTGACAGAGCAGGAGGTTGTTGGGAACAGAAATTTTCAAGCTAGACACATGAAAACCTTGTCTTTGTGTGTGGATGTGCACAGAGCTAGTGAGCATGTCATGTAAGGCTGTGCAGCTCTGTGCCATTGTGCACACTTGGCTGGAAGCATCTGGCCCGTAGCAGAATGAAAGGAGATTGTTGTAGAAATGACTGTAAGATTCACTGGCCCTACCACCAGAGTGAGATTTGGGCTAGCTACAAACCCCATCCCTGAGTCCTGGAGCCTGCACAACTTATTTCAGGTGGAGAGATGAGCTGTGGTCTGTGACTGCTGCCTTGCCCCTCTCTCTTGAGGCAGGACCGAGGAGGCTGCCTCTCTATTGCTTGATGTCACTAGGTGAGCTCTGTAATTTTCTGCTAGGCAGATGCTCCTGTCAGTTGTGTTGTTTTCTTGCCAAGATGCATGTTACCTCTGGGAACCCTTAGGGGTCCATTTACCAGAGATAATTAATTAAATTAACAGCCTTTTGTAGGTGTGCTTGAGGTTCATGTAACAAGTGTGCTTTGAAACAAGATGCTGGATTTCAACAGCCTTTTGTAAACAATGTGCAGGTTAAAACTCTTGGCCACATCCTTCACTGGTATTAATCAGAAAACAGTGAAATTGTGCCAATTTCCCCTATGTGAGGGCCCAGCTCCTTTTACCTTCCTCCTTCTCTTTCATATTTGTGCTCTCTCTCCACGAGGTGTAGAAAATATGTGTTTTCATGCATACCAAAGACTAAAATCTTTAACCACTCCCTGTCAGCATGATTGCACATTGATTGTTCATCATCTTCCATATAATAGCTTTAGGTCTCATTAAAATAATCTCTTCCCCTGTAAGCCAGACTTGTTCAGTCTCCTACTGTCTCCCCAAATTGCCCCTTGTTCCAATTAAGGAAATCTACTGTTTGCATCCGTTTCCTCCTCCTTGGAAGATAAGGAGGAGAAAGATGGGGAGGATGGGTTGCTGTGAATATCGCTTCCTGCTTGGAATGGGAAACTGGCGCCAACTATTTGAATACCCTCTTGTTTTAGCAATGATGGCCCTGTTGGGTTGTTATTATCCACAGCCTTCCATGCTGCTTCACCTGGGGTCACGGATCATGGTTTTGGAGCAAGCCAACCTATTCAGCAGAAAGGTCAATCAGCTCGTAGAAGCTATTTCCTTTTCTCCTCAGCTGAAGGTAAAAGAGAGCCTGTGAGCTGGTCTGCATTTCAATGAACTCCATGCTGAGAGCTGTTTCAGCAGTTGCTACTGTGCTACAGAAAACTGCCTTTTTCAGTTTCCCTTAGGGTTGTTGAGGGGCATATGGGCAAAACCAGAGAGGGTATAATAAGGACTTCGCAGAAACTCCTCATGACACAAGGGAAAACTTCTGTCAAACCTTTGCTTTGAGGTTTTTGGGAGCTACCTGCGTGCTGCATTAGGGCTGATTTTTCCTCCTTCAATTCCCCTTCATTCCTCTGAGTGGCCAAAGTGAGAGGAAAAGGGAAGTAATACTGCATTTTTCTTTTTACCATAATTATCCGTGAAGAAATAGGCTTATCTCATGGCATAGGCTTGATTCTCTCATTGTCCCACCACTTCTATTTTGGGCTGCCTGCACTCAGGCTCACAGCCTGAATGAGAGGATTACAGTGGTATTCAGAGAGCAGCAGCAGCTGACTTGGACTTGGTAGATTTTAAACCATTGACCTGCTCCACTGGGGAGTCATGACAACCTGCTTGTCCAGCTGCCTAAACTGAGAAGGGCCCCAGGTAGGGCCAAGCCAGCTGTGGAGTAGCTTGAGCAGTTTTTGGCATGTAACGTGGGCTTCTGCTGTGAAAAGGGATCAAACGTTTGCTAGAACTGGCTCCAAATTATAGGAGGGCTAGGACCAGGGCTTGAACTTTGCAGTCTGTCTATGATGGAGTTGGAAAATGTAAGGATGCTGCAGGCTTTGGTGTTTTGGGTTGTTCTCAGATGTTCTTTATCCCCCTGCCCTTAACGCAGCAAACGATTGCTGGTGTTTTAAAATGAACCAGGGAGAAAGGTGTGCCTCTCCAGATCTTGTCCTTAGGTTTCATTTGTTTTCATAATCACTTTCCTATTGCTTTTCCTGTGTAGCATCTTTTCCACAGGGGTCTTGAAGCTCAGCTACCAATATTCTGTGCTTCCTGAATCGCTAACACAGTGCAGCAGTCCCAAGAAGTCCTTAAGACAAACAGGGCCTGATTGCACAGGAACTCTGTGGGAACTCCTAATAAAATATGGTCCTCAGGACTTTATTGGCTAAGCAGCAAAAACAGAGCACAAGATGTTATCTGCTCTTGTTGTCATTCTCCAGGTGCATTAATTAGGGACTTGTGGCAGACTGAGGATTGAAACTTCAGCTTTGGTATCCCTATGTTTAACAGCCAACCATCAGACACTTCTCAGTTGCCCAGGTGGGCATTCATGTGCACCATGTGAATAAGGATGCCAAGGCACTGGGAATTTCTGTCTCTGCCAGTCTGCATCCAGTCCAGTGTTGTACTCGGCTGCTCGTACACTATCCATCCCCTGATGAGTGGCAGGCAGAACTACTACGAGTGCTTTCTCATGCCTGCATGGTGCTTGCTGATTATACTAAAATCCCCATGATCATCCCTGCCCATCTCTCATATCAGAGGTCCAAAAATGCAGGACACGCTGCCGATTCGAAATGAGAGCCCCAGGAAAACTAATGATGTGGGATCAATTTCTTTAGCATTAGTAACGTTTCTATATCACCTCACAGCTGGGTGACTCTGCCTTTGTGCTATAAAGAATCTGCCACAATAAAAACCAAAGGCAGGCAGATATGCTGGGAAAAGACTTGGGATGCAAACTGTGTGGAAGTTTAATGGACAGGAACAATTGGGGAAATGTAAGGAGCTTTGTGCTTGAGTGGGATGGAGAACTGGGAGAAGCTGGAATGCCCTTTTGCTTGGGGCTTTTTCCCTGTAGCCTGATGAGAGGCCACAGCCCATGGAGCTTCCCCTGCTAAGGTTATCTAGGAAAACACAGGACTGGGACTGGCTGAGGATGGGTTTTTGTTATTCTCTGTATGACTTCTCCCCTTCCCTTGCCATGCTGCCATAAGGTTTGATGAAAGGGTAGGGAATGCAGCTGCCAGAGGATTCATTTGTTTCCATAAAGGAGTCAAATTTCCATCGTTACGTTTTCATCTACAAACCATCAATATTTCAGGGCAACGGCAAAGCCCGGAGTGGGGGAGGAGAGCTCCCTCGGTCTCAAGCCTCTTTTCATAGTTAAAAGTTCACCACAGAAAATTTGATGCTTAATAAATTGGAGCCTTCTCTGCTTTAAATCATTTTTACAGCAATTGCAGAAGAAAATATAATTATTACAAACTGGTCATTTGTTACGGAGAAATCTCATTAAACTGACTCCATGCCGGAAGGTTTGGGGGGGGATGGGAGGGTAGGGGAGAGGCAGAGACCTGACAGAGGGGTGGGAGAGAAGTCTCTTAATTACAGATTGATTATTTCTTGTGATTGAATGTAGAACATAATCAGCTCATTCTTTCTAGTGGGGCAGATGGGAACTACAGAGACCTTTTTGTCTTCCTTGATCTGCCAGCGTGGCATGCTAATGGCCCAGGGATGCAGGGAATAGCCCTGCCGCCCGAGCGCTCGCTGAAGCACAGTTAGATGAAGTCATGGATCAGGGCTGCTTTTCTCCCCTGGGAGTCAGTCTGGGCCAGCAATTTAATGCAATGTTGTCTCATTGTCATACCGTTATTTCACACTGAACTAAGCTCTTGTACACCGCAGCCAGGCTACTTTGCAGCTGAGCAGGGGATGCGCTTGGACAGCCCTACTCAAGCTAGCTTTGAGTCAGACACTGCCTGGACCGAGCTCCTTGTGAACAGGAGCCTCTTAAACCTCCCCAACTGTATGATCTCACCCATGCTCACAGCAATATGCCTGTACATAGGTGTGTGTGCACGCAGGTTAAATAATACAAGGTTGTAACACTCTGAAACGAGGGTTTCATTGAAGGTGGACCCTCTCAACAGGGAAGCAACAGCCATGTAAAGCAACAGCTGTGTAAAGCAAGGCTTCACCCTCACGCCTGAGATACCTGCAGTCACAATGTGCAAAAATCACATGGGGAAATGATTGCTGTGAAGAGGGATGTGTGTGTGAGGGGGGGGGTTAATGCTCTTTTAAAGGAGAAGAATATTGTGTGTTTTGACATCAAAATGGAGCAATTGTTTTTGCGAAATGATTTTTCTCTGGTTTTAGACTTTTTTTTTCAGTGATTTCTCATCTTGGATCCTTAAAGGGAAAAAAAAAAATTGCTGAAATATGACAAATTGATAGACCATAATGATCTAATCGTGTGTGGTGTGTTTCTGGGAAAGAACAAAAAGAGCAAGAATCTATGCTAGGATTTTAAGAAAGTGATTCCTGGACATGTAGATTGTCTCTTATCAGCATCAAGAACAATGCCTAGCACTTAGTGCATTTTCCTCCATAAAGACCATCAAATGTTTCGCCGTCCCAGGCGAAGGAGGTCATTCAAATATTGGAATATTTATTTAATGGTAAACCACATATTAGGGAAAAATGTCGTTGTTCCATTATCAATAAATGATTAGGATTTGGGGCAACAAATCCCCAATAAAAAATTCATAGTGGCTAGAGCACTCAGCCAGCCCCAAGGGAGCCGTTATCTTTCATTCATGGGTTAACAACGCACTTTGCTTAAGTATGAGCAGCAAGAGAAAAGAAATTAGAAAGGAAAAAACCCCAGAAGTAGTGACAAAAATAAAGGTTTGGCAGTTCTGAATTTTTTACGGGTGCTTCTGTTGACTGAAATTGTTCCCTTAACTCACCCTGATTTTGCAAATATTTCCTGCTGTTTTAAAACTGTTCCTCTTCCCTTTCTGGCTATATCTCACCAGAAAACTGAAATGTCACCCAGCTTTAGAATTGAACTTTTTGCCCCATTTTACATCTAAAGTAACTGAAATGGACCTTTTTGTATGGCTTCCCTATGTGAAATAAGGAAAAAACCCAACCCAAACCATTCCCAGACAAAAAAAACCCAACCAACCAAACCCAGAACTCCTGGATCCTGGTCAAACCCAGAAAGGATTGTGTATTTTATGGATACACAGGAACAGGCTGCCCAGGGAGGGCGTTGAGTCACCACCCCTGGATGTGTTTAAAAAAGGGTAGATTGGGTCCTTAGGGATATGGTTTAGCATAGGGCAGGAATGGTTGGACTTGATGATCTCAAAGGTCTTTTCCAACCTTGTGATTCTATGATTTTAAGAATTAGGATTAGTTTGGGGACATGTGATGCTGTTGGAAGTTGTCTGAGAAATTCTTCTACTTGTTTATTTTTTCTAATTAGTTGTGGGATGGTGATGAGCAGCAAGGTTTGGACAGGCTCATATTTTGTAGTAGTAGGGGCTACGTTGCACTGCTAAAAGCAGAGATCTGGGATATTTATTGCTCTTAATGGATAGTCCTTTTGTTATGCCTCCTTCTGAGTCTTTGTGAACTTGAGTTTATAAACTTACCTGACACTGTTACAGGGCTTTTCTGTGAATGATGGCTTTCTGACTTGTGTCGTTGGGAGGGACAGATCCTACAGCCAGCAGAGGAAACGGGTCACCCATTTGGCTATGGGTCCATGGGAACACCAGCAGTGGGTGGTGGTACATTTGATGCATGTGACTGCACAGATGTAGCTGTGTCCTTTCAGCAGCACCACTCTGTACAGCTCTGTTCTTGGAGGCAGAGGAAAGCTGTCTCCCAAAGCACTCAGGGCTGCAGCGAGCCAGGTCTCTGCACTGCCAAAGCCTGCGAATCTTCTCGTGCCAAAATTAACAGCTTCCAGTCTTGGCCTGGCCTCGTGCCAGGTGGAGAGCTTGCAGAATCCTGCTTGATTTTATGCAGGACTCGGCACCGGGCAAGCTGTTGAATGAGAGGGGGGTCTGAATTACTTCCAAGCAGCAGAATGTGGACTGGGGAAGCGGCTCCTAAATGCTGAAACTATTTTGGCGACCTATTCGGGCCACGAAACCCAGATAGACACTCAGAGGGAATCTTGGCAGCCCTTCATGCCAACAAGGAAAGGGGAAAGCTACAGTCCTTGTTTCACTGAATGACCAAAACCAAAGCAAAGCTTTAGCCTTGTCACTACAAATGAGTGAACCAAGGAAGAACACAAGTCTTTCTGGAAGACAAAGTCTGGAGAGCACCAGCCTTTCCAATAATCCATACACAGCTGGACATAAAGGTTGCCTGGATGGCAGAGTTCATACAGACTAATAGAGCAGTGTACCAAAAGAGGAATGCTAAAGAGCCTGCCTGCCCCCAACAAATTGGCATCTATTTCGCCTCACATCCCGGCACTGATGCCGCAGCCGCCGTAGCGGGTGGATGTGTGTCAAAGCAGTCATGTTTGTGTGCTCTGATCTGTGTGCTGCTCTGTCTGTTGTCTGATGTTCAGGTTTCATCTCAGCTGTGACAATTCTATCTGATCATTAATAATACAATAATGAAATAGTGACTGGAGAGACACTTGGATAATCATCTGAGCAAAGGCTCATTAGTGCTGCAGAACAATCACTGCCGTGTAATAACAGATCCCAGGAAATTTCAATTAAAGCTGGAACTCTGTTGCAATTTCATTTTATTTTCAGCCAGACAGCGGATGGTGTAATTGCAATCAGCCAACGCAACGCAAGCTCCTCTAACTCAAACCTTCCCATGGGGCAGGAGGTGGGCTGCCTGTCTGGATTCCGCTTTTTTCCCTGCATTTCGTTTCACTCTTGCCTTTACAGGGCACACAGAAGTGGATGTTGTTCGCTGCAGCAACATGCCCTTTTCTACTGCTGTGCTGATCTGACTAAATTGGGATGCTGGACGAAGGAAAGCTCTTCCAATACCCTGCCCTATGGAGGTGCTGCATGTGGAGAGCACCCTTGTATAGGGCTAGATTCAGAGAACAGAGAGATGGAAGAGCTTCAGTGAGAGACATGTTTGCTGATGTCTAGAATTTGGCCCAAAATGTATGTTAGCATTTTGTCTTTGGGGAGGGAAGAGGTTTTGCGCTCCATCCGTTGATTCTTTCCACCATGCTGAAGCATGCAGTGCAGAAAGCAGTGGTTGCCTGTGATTGCTCCTTCAGGAAGCTGCTCTTCCATTGGTCCCTCTGTTTTTGGAGAGTGCTTGCATATTCCCCTGCAGCCTGCCTAGGGTTTCTGTACTTTGTCCTTGAGCAGGATGGCTGTGTGTCCTCGCTGATATTAAAGCAGAGGTCCCTAAACCTTTTGTCCATTCAGACCTGCAGTATTTTGCATGGATATTAGCTGGCAAAACTCCAAAATGAGTAATTGCATCTTGCCATCTAAT
The DNA here is from genome assembly GCA_013400835.1 of Zapornia atra. Classification (NCBI taxonomy): domain Eukaryota; kingdom Metazoa; phylum Chordata; class Aves; order Gruiformes; family Rallidae; genus Zapornia; species Zapornia atra. The sequence goes on along the minus strand of VZTU01024773.1, from coordinate 627,168 downwards.
TAAAACTTTGTGCTTTCAAATGAATGCTGTATTCTCCTTCATTTCCTGGCCTGACCCCTTTGTCCTGTCTGTATGTGCCGTGCTCCACCCTGAGAAATGGCTAGGTGATGTGAGCTGGGAGGTGTGTATATGCTTATATCCTGCCTGAGGAGCAGATTTAGTGCTGAGGAACGCAGCTATTGTCCACCTGCAGCAGATAGATGTGACACTTATGAGGGCCAAATGCAAACAAGTGTGGTGACTGCTATGAAACCACAGGCTTCTCTCTCCTGCCGTGGCAGCCTGTGACTCCCAGCAGCTCCATCTCCTTCCAGGACTGGTCAGGACTGTCACCTCTACAGCAGTCTCTCTGCCTTCAGCTCAGGTGTCTGTGCCACAGGGTGTTACTTTTAAAGGTCCCTCATCTTCACAGAGCACACTGCCAGCACTGTGTACTGGCTGGCACAGCGTCACTCTGTGTCTGGAAGCAAAGGAAGGTGAAAGCAGCCACGTGAGAAACATTATCTGACCCAGAGATCATGAATCAGTGTCTAAAGGAGATTCACAACAAACTTGGGGAGGAGGGAAACTCTCAGAAGTCATAAATACCTACTTCTCCTTGCAGAGCTGATCGTTTTATGCAAGCAGAATGTGCTCTCTTGCTAGAGGTCTACTTAGCAGTCACATGTGGAGGCAGCTACTGTGAATGTTTGGAATAGAAAGTGGCTTTTGTTTTAATGGGTTATCAAAAACATTTTTTAAACATGCATTTTTCCTGTAAGCAGAAAGATCTCTTAGTGGCAGAGAGCAACAGGTCAGTGTGCACGTAGCAGACAGCAATATTTAACTTTGATCTCCTATACTTTGGCTTTTATCTGGAGATGCATAAAATTAAATCTCTTGGCATTGTTGATCCTTCTCTCCAAAATCTGTAGAATAATTGTTTATATCTTCTCTCCTCCAGTATTTGCCAGCATCCTGTTTTGAGATAAGCAAGGGACTAGAGGGACCCACAGCCCAATCCAACCCAATCACTTTCGTGTTGGTATGGAACCAGTGGAGTGCGCAGCTAAGTCACACCGAGGAAGGACATTTGCTTAGGGTTCTCCTGCATGCCTATGTTAGATGGAGATGAATCCAAGATCTCCTGGTCCTCAAAAGGCTGAGATATAGGTACAGGGAGCACTCAAAATTGGTGTTTGTAGGGACTTGAGGACTGTTATAGAAGAGTGTTTCCATAAAGGTAAGCAGCACACTCACTGAATTCCTTTGTGCTCAAGAGGAAAATATTTTTCGTCCTCCTTCCCCAACCTCAGTGCTTGCCAAGGTCCCTTGGGGAAAGTTCCTTCCCAACCACAACTTTCACCATCAGCTGCACCCTCATAACCCAGAGGGAAATTCCATTCCAACTTCAAATTTCTGCATGATTCATTTCTGAGCACTGGACTCTTCCCAGCTGCTTCCACCCACACCTCCTGCAGCACGTAGCTTTGCACCTTAATTCACCCAAACGTTGGTCTCCACTGGTTGCAGACCCTTTGGTGGATGCAGAACCTACCAATGCCTTGTCTCCATCAGCTCTGCCACGGTGTGGAGAGATTCTGGCTTGCTCCCACCCATTGTTGTCCAAGAAGCTGTAGAGGCTGTGAGGCAACAAGAGGAGACAGGAATGGATAATAATTGAGAAGGAAACATACTTCAGGGAAGGGAGGGCACAGCTCATTGGATGGAAGAAAGAGCATTCCAGAAGTGTGCTGGCAATAAGAGGAGGAGTTTCTGGCATAGCAGATTCACCGAGGTGGGGAATGGGTGCCAGGGACATGTTGGGGAGTGAGACTGGGTTGGCTGAGGAGACCCGGACTCTGCCCCAGATCACCTTGGCACAGCTGCTGATGCAGGACTGCTTCCCCCACTCTGTGCTCTATCTCTCTGCTTCCCATGCCAGGTGAAGTAGTGTTTGTTCACCCTGGCTGCTGAATTGTATCTCCCTCTGACAGGTTTCTGCTCTGATGTTTTGGCAGTGCTTACAGTGCCTGTCACGTCAATAAAGTATTTTCCTAACAGGGGTTTATCTAAGCATTTGTGCAGGTTTATCCATGTGTAAGAGCATCTGCATGCGAGATGTATTTATTTTGAGAGGGATGTGCTAGTGTTTACTAATAGCCAGGAGTTATGAGCAAGCCTGTACACCCATGGCCCCGTATTAATCTTGTTCTGCTGATTCTCCTATTGACTTGCACAGCACCCTGGTGTGACAGAATGCTTCTTGTTCTGATTTTTCAAATGTGACATTGGTTCCTGCTAAGCTCCACAGGTTGCTTAGCACCGCTGAAAATCAAGCCTTAAACAAATGTTCCAATGACCCTGAAAGCAAAGCAGTAGCACAACTTCCTTGTGACAAAATTCTCCTGGCAGGGTACCTGTGGGCATAGACCAGGGATGCTTCTGGAGCATCTAGAGCCCTGGGTGTCCTTGGCATCCCAGAAAGCTTTGTGCAGTACTGAGCTAGGCTGAATAAGTAGCACTGAGATTAGGGGAGGCTGAGCCAGTGATGTTGGTGAACGTCAGGCCAAGCCTCCTTAGACTTGGTGAATGGGAACCAGGCAGGAATTTGTCACACTTACTGCCAGATCCTCACAGCAGGAGGATTTTGTCTGGGATGGGCATTTAGGATGAGCATAGTCCCTTGTCACCCTGTTGTGGCAAAGGCTGGCTCTTTGTTCCCTGAAGTCTCCTGAATGCCTAGTGTGGTCTGGCTGTGGCTTCATCCCCATCGATGTCAGGCTTTTGTCTTGCTTTCTGGTATTTGTCTTGTACCGGTTGTTTTTCTAATTAGCTGCAGTTTTTCCCTCTTTCTCTTTGATCTTGCTCTGGTCTGCTGAGACTGTCAATAAGCTTAATGGAGAAAATGTGCTTCTTTAGCTTTGAGGATTTTCCTTCCATTCTTTGAGACTTTTGGGGGTGGGGATGACTAAAGGAGGGAAGGCAAATTATCATCATTGTGCCTGTCTTGCCACTTCCTTACCAAGATCCAGAACTGGGGCTCTGCTTTGTTCAGAACCCAGAAATGAACTTGACAGCACGTGTCCTGCCTGGAAATAGGTCAAATCCAGAGTTGCTCCTTGAACAGGCGAATGCATTGAGTTAAGGGAATTTACACCAGGGATAGATCTGTCTCAGCCATATGTCCCAAAGCTAACTTGCTTCCCTCCCACCCTTTGAGACTGCTAATGAAGCGATATCCCCTGCAGAGAAAGCAGTATGGTAAAATAGGATTGTTGCATCCCAAGAGAATGGGTGTTAGCAGCAGAACAGAAGGAGGGAGAAAGATAATGGGAATCAATGTGCGTCAGGGCCTGATCTATGCTATTAAAATCGATAGGAGTTTTTCAGGGCTGTGAAATTTGAAGTCCAGACCACATTCAATCAAGTTTTCAAAGTATCTGAGGGTTTTTTTTTCCTCGTGTTGCATTTTGTAGCTTCTAAACTTTCTCTGACGTATCCTAATTTATTTTGATTAACCACTGTAGAAGCAGGGATAGCTGGGGAATCTCCCTCTCCTTGGTTGCCAGAGCATCCTGGCTGCCTGAATCCCATGAGTGTGCTGGGGAGAGGAGCCAGGGGGTGGGGGGCAGATCTGTCTTCAGACCTGACTGTGGGCTGGGGAGTAGAGTGAGGGGTAATGAAGGATAAGAAAGTTGACTGCTGCTCAAATGTGGGCACCATGCTTGTTAACTCCTAGATCATCCTGTCCTAATTATTATAATTAGCCATTTGATGAGGATCTGTTGACATAATGTTCCTCAAGGGAGAGTAGTGAGGAGTTTTGCCCAAGCCATGAAGCTACAAAGTGATCTGCTACAAACAGAATGTTTCCTACATCAAGTAGGGCAGTGCAAAGGTAAAGGTGTGACTGATAATTGATAGCCTGCTATACCTGGACATCAGTCTGGCTGCAGCTGGAAAAAATGCAGCATCTCATCAGCTAGCAAGCTAAATCTGCATTAATACCTTAATGATGATAGAAGGGAAGGAGATGCTTCTGTTCTTATCCAGCAGCAGCACCACTGAAATCGTTGCTGATGTGCAATGCAATTTCTGTGATCTTAGAGCTTTATGGTGGCTACAATGAACGTTGTGGCTCTCAGCTCCTGATGTAATTCAATCAAAAAAGAACCAACAGGGAGGTGGGGGGAAAAAAGACACAAATCCTTAAATTCCATATAAAAATAGATAAAAGCAACTGGCTTAAAGGATTTTATTGAGCCTTATTTAAAAACTTTTTTTTTTTAGGGGAGAAGAAAAGGAATTTAGCACACACAAATTCTTACCTTTCTCATCAGAGGGTCATAAATTTTAGTGTAGGTCCAGATCAGAGGCAGATTTAAAAGGTCACTGTTGGGGGGGGAATAATCTGAATAGGAGAGGTGGGAAGGACAGCCAGCTCTACAGCGTCCCCAGCATCCTCTAATCACCATTCCCTCCTCTTGCCAGATATCAAACAGAAGGGAACGTTTGAAATAATACATCCATTAAGATACCTTCGGTGCCTGTCAGATTTGCTCTAAGAGGATTGTGCTTATTACACAGTGGTAAGGTTTTTATACTCATAAAATTCCTTTGGAACAAGTAAAATGAAAAGAGGTAGGAAGAAAACATGCCTCTTCCACGCCCTGGAATGGGGCTGGGCAAGCAATTAAAATTCTGCCCTGTGCTAGCCTTCAGCGAAGGACACAGGCATCAACAGGTTCATCTCTACCTCTTTTAAATACTGATTTTACCTATTTTGGATATACCTGGGGGGTAAGGAGGCAAAAATCTGGCATTGTAAGAACGCAGTGGTGCTGGGGAGATGTGAGGCTGCAGCGTTTGGGGTACTGGGGGCAAGCTGTGACCCTTAAGGGTGGTGGCCATCCAAGGTAGCGGTAGCTGTTCAGTGAGAGTAAGGGATATGGTAGCTAACAGGAGGAAGGAACAGACCTGGAACAATCTAGGGAACCAATACTTTGCACTCTTTTATTTTGGCTTTGCTCTGTCTGCAGCCATCTGCCTGGTGGACAAGCAGCACCGTGTATGCAATAGAGTCGTGAGACCAGTACCCAGGTTTAAGGCAGGGGAGAGACAAGAACTACTTCTGGAAGGACAGCTGGAGCATCTTTTGGCTGCAGCCTGTCTCTTTCCTACTGCTCAGCTTGCTCTGGTGCCATCTTCTGATCCTTTCTTCATCCTCACAGCTTTGGTGACTACCTTGATACTTGTTTGTAGTTTTAGATGCTCGGTCTTTATCTCGACTTCAGATGTTGGCTCTGACTTCAAGGCTCTCCAGCCTGCACCCCTGTCCCGTGCAACTGCATCTCTCTGATGACAGATGAGAAGAGTTGGCCATATCACAGGTTAGGCAGATGTTCTCTCTGACATTCTGAAATCCTTCAAAGAAAGACTCTAAATGTGCTCTGTGTTTTTATTGTTATGAGCATAATCGGGCAAATCAAAACCCTGAGCATGCACTGAGAAGATGAAAAGCTCTGAGGATGAAAAACATTCTAAAAAGGGGCTAAGCATTCCTGCTATAGATCAATGAAGATGCTTTTTCTGTCTGAGTAACTCTGTTTCCCTGGGAGTCCCTGCCTTGGGGTTGCACCTCTGCCACTGTGGACAGAGACAGAAACCTTCCTTTTGCTTTTATTTTTTCACTCTGAGTCTGTCAGCGGGTGTGTGTTAACAGCCTACACAGGCAGGAGTTTTATTTAACATCACGCCTTTTCCTCATCATCACCCCTTTTCATTTAATCTTTCAAAATCATAATTATCTAATATTAATGTTCTCATCATGATAACGTTCACAGGAAGACAGCGGGTTTTTGTCCGCAGAGACAAGGATCTCTGAAATTAATATGATACTTGCTCAGGATTGATTTCAGCCTTACAGTTGCCCTCAGCCAGAGGGACCCATCTGTTTAAAAAGATCAGATACTAATTACCCAAAGAGCCGTTACTCAGCTGTAGGGTTGAGTGAAGTTGTCCTTCATACGTCACAGACTCCTACGTGTCGTTTCAGGCTGCCTTGTTTTTATGTGTCTTAAAAACACTAAGAGAGGCTTTTATATCCATTCGAGAAGGGAAAGAGAGGAGACTGTCTAGGGGAACTATCCAGAGGTGGCATCCATTTGCCTTGCAAGGAGGTCTTGGGAAAAGTGGGCAGAAATCTTGTTCTCTCTCTCCCTCAGAGCTCCAGGGGAAGGTCAGATCCAGGGATGGGTGACAAAATCAAAAGTAAAAAAAAAGCTGTAGTTTGCGAAGCTTTGGTTATTGCAGGGTGACATTGTCTTCCTGGTGTAGATAGTTTGTAAGCATAAAGCCTTAGTTTATGGGTCTTAGTTTTAACAGGAGCTGTGGGGAAAGGTGGCTGCTGGATGAGCTGGCGTAAGGAAACGAGCCTGTGTAGCAACAGGGAACGTGAGGGCTCTCCCCCTCTACTTTCTCCTGATACAAGTCGAAAATCCTTCCTAGAGAAAAAAATAACAGGAAAAGTTGAGTCCTGGCTAAATTTGTCTCCAAATAGATGCTTCGTATCTCCCTAACTCGCTCGGGTTTTTCCATATGGTGCTCAGCCCACGCACTGTCTCTGCGAACGGGGTGTGACGCACGGCTGGGGAATGTGAAACACGACGGCGGCAGGTACACGAGACAGGTCCAGGGAGACCTGGTTTCATTGGTGAGGAGCAGAATCTCATGCTCCTGTTGCCAGGGAATTGCTAGGCTTGGCTACAGTGAACCTGCTTGATAGGGATATAGACCTGCATGGACAGAGATAGGACAAATCCTCTCTCTCTTTTGGGTTTGATTCATCAGAAGCCAAACACTTGCTATAAAATTTCATTGGGTGCTCCATAAAAATAGAGGTAATAAATGTCTCCTCTTTTACATGAAATAGTGAATTATTTACTGGAAATTATGACTTGAAAGCTGGATCTATTTAAAACCTCATGACATACTTAGCTCATCGGTCCTAGGTGTTTGAGTTTTCATTTGAAAAGAGCCAGATTTGTGCCAAAAGTCCGTTAGAACAGAGCCTGTGGGTAGCTGTGGTCATGGACTGATGCGAGCTAAAGTGGTACCAGAACCTTGGCAGGCCCACAGCTTAAAATTCTGTGCTAATATTTGCAGGAAAGTGAATTTTAACCTCTGTGTCTAGCAATGGAGCAGGGAGGAGTGCTTTGGTGTGGTATTTGTTCTCCTTCCCCTTTAGTTTTCTGTTACTTCTATGAGAAATATCTTTTTCTAAATGGCTTTGAAATTGTTCCTCCAGCAAGTGTGCCCACACGTGAGGCTAGGTGTGCTCACAGCCATTTTTAGACCATGTAAAAATACGATTTTAAAGAAATTCTTTGCTGTCAAAAATAATTTCTGTTGTGAAAGTTTTTGTGTATGTTGCCAGTGTTTGACTCCCTAAAAACATAAGAAACAGCTTTCTCTCCCTTTTCAGCTTGGTTCTCTGTGTCGATGAAAAAGTATTCTACTCCAGCATATGTTTGTCCTTCCTGCACATCATCTGGCTTCTCTCTCACTCTCCAGGCTGTGCAGTACCCTGCATTCAGTGGGGTTATGTAGGCTTAAAGCAAAGGTGAGCGAAGCCACAAGTTTTGCATGGGGAGGGGTGTCTGTGGATGCTCAGGTGTGCTGTTTTGGGGCTGGGTTGGGCAAGTGCTGAGAAACATGCATTGCTAGCTGCCCTGTGAACTTCAGTAGCACCACTCATCGTGCTGCCTTGGCTTATTTGCCAGCTCAGGCAGACCTGTGGCTCTTTTTTGTAGACTGCTGGAAGGCTCCATGCTCAGGATTTATTCGCTCCTGACAACCTTTGCTGTGTTCCTTCCCAAATGCTGCTGCTAGGATCCTGTGCCCATCATGTGATATAGCCAAATATCTATCTTCTTGCCATTCCCCAGCACAGCAGGGTCAATAATTAAAGTCCTTTATTTTTATCCCTGACATAGCCCAGTAGTGGAAGTAATTCGAGGCTCCCACAGGCCACATGGATGTCTGAAATGGCTGCTGGTTCCATTAATTTTCTTCATGTGTTACCAAGACAGGAACAGAACGGACCTAATTAAGCTCAGACCTTCACAAGAAGGAGGGAGCTGGTTTTTTTATTTCCCTACCAAAAGGAGTATATATACTGCCAGCAGCATCCAGCTGTAAGTTTAGAGGGCGGAGAGGAAAAGAGAGAGGTGAGAAATGCTGGGTGACTGGAAACTGCTTGCTAAGGACAGGAGGGAAAGAAGTTGATACCAGCGATGGTGAAGTCTCTCATGTCTGTAATTCCCACCTGGGTGATGGGGCTGCTTTTGAGCTGACAGCCAGTCGTGGTGCAGAGAGGGTGGGAGAGCTGCAGAGTCACCTCCTGCTCTCTGCTCCCATTGCATGAAAGAAGGGAAAGCTCACTGGCTATCCCAAAGTTTCACCAAAAGGTCCCTTTCTAGGACTGATTTCTGTGGCACTGCATGAGATTTTTTGGGGCATTGTGTTATTAAGAGAGCAAAATTGAGAGGAAAATCCAGGAGTTCAGACTTTCCTTCCGCTTGAACTTCTGATAGATGAAGATTTCTCTTGCTCTTGGGATCTGTGTATTTCCAAACCAGGAGTTTCAATGCCTCACCCTGATATTGAGAGATGTTTTTGTACTTTAGTACAGACTCTTAAGTGTAATATGACCTTGGGAAGTGATGCTCTTTCATCTGAAATTATCTTTCTAAGGGAATCTTCCTATCTTGCTTTTATTCCTCCACGCCCTGTAGTTCTTACTCACCTTCAGGGCTCCTTGTGAAAGTAGAATGTAGTTTTGGGCTCCACCTTGAAAGCAGTGAGGCTGTGCAGGTTGTGTTTGCCCTCCCCCCCCCTTCCAAAGCTTCATCGCTTTGGATAGAAACCTTCTCATTCCCAACCTAAATATATTCATGGAAGCCTAGTATCTCCTTATTCTCACTTACATATAGCTGTGTCTGTGTTAAGCTATGGTGCATTTTGATTGTACTTACCACCTGTGTGGGTTTGTGCCTTTTAAAAACATTTTTATATATATGTGCTACATATATATATACACACCCTGGTTCCTTGTTCAGCCTTTTTTGGCTGAACGCAGCGCTTTTCCTCCTAGGTTGAATGGGTTGTGTACTGAGTGTGTGTGTGTGATGAAGTGGGCAGGGTTTGGAGCAGGGAAAAACCTTGTTCTCAGGTGTTCTGTTCAGTGTTCTGCTGTCTGTGTGCTAGCTGCTCTGCAGACCAGGCAGCACCAGTACAGTTTGTGGGTACATTCAAAGAGCTGATTTAAGCTCCAGTTCCAAGGAGGAGCAAGAGTGAGACTTTCTCATGAGAGCCAGGCAGATTGAGTCAGACCTTGACTTACCTCTTTCTTTCTCCTTGTGCTTCTCCTGGCACGAGAGAAAGGGCAAAGCCAGAAATGAGAGCTTTGAGGCTCCTGGAAAGGCTGGGCAGCTCCATCTTAAAAGTGTCATAGCTGGATGATGCTGTTCCAGGGAATGACTCCACTGTCTTAACAAAGAATTACCTGCAGGGCAGGGCCTCAGTTTAAAGCCCTAGCTGTTAATGTTCACCTGCAAGCTTAAGGATGCAGAAAGCCAGTTATGAGTATGTTTTTAACTGTCATTTTTTAGGAAGGATGATGCAGGCTCAGCCTCTATCATCCTCGAGGAGATACCTTCTTCCTCTGCCACTGCAGAGATGGCAGAACACTGATCTTGCAGCAGAGAGGTGCTCCTAGGGTTCTGCTCCCCCATGACAGCCATGAAAACAGGGTCTCCCAGGTTGTTGGTCTCCCATCCTGCAGTAGAATAGGTTTTGATCACAGAATTGGCTCTCTACCAGCAGCCCTTGTATGCCCGAGTCCCTGTATGAACCAAACCTTTCAAGAAGGCGTGTTGCAACGCAAGGAGCTGGTGCTTTGTGAGCAGAGAGAGGTAACATCATTGGAGAAAGAGAATTTGTTGCAGGTCTGTGAGCTGCTCAGTGCTGATGTGCTCAAACAGCTCTCCCAGACCCTGGTTCCTGGGGGAGAAGCCGCTTCCATTTCTCTGTTAGTTCAGAGCTCATGTGTGTTGCAGTGGAAGAACAGCAGCAGCATCGCTCTGAACAGCCTGGCCACCACAGGAGAGAACTATAGGATGCTTTTATATGAGTTCTTAATTAATGAGCCCATACAGAGAAATAGCAAGTTAAAGTGCCCTCCCTAGCATTTTGTCTGAGTCTGTCAAGCCCCATGAAACTCTCTTGAAATGTAGTCATTCGATGTGAATTCTTCTCTCTCTTTTGTTGGAGAGTTTTTCAGGACATAGTTGATACCAAATACTTAGTTAGCACTGAGATTCTCACGGCCTCTCTGCTCTCATCAGAGCAGAATATTATCCTTATCTTAAAGAGACAGCAGAATGTAATTGATATTCTGGTGGTGGACAAGAGAAGACCCTAAAGCTGCAGCCTTCCCTCTGGAGTATACAGCCAAGCATCCTCAGTCCCTCATCATCCAAACCCCTGTTCTGTTAGAGCAATTGCAGATCTTCTCTGGCCTGTGCTGCAGCCTTTTTGCCATGGAGATCAGACCATGGGAAACAGGCAGTGTAGCTCCCTGCCACCCCATGGAGCGGGTTGTGTGTGCTCAGACTGCACACTACAGTCACACGCTAGAAAACACCCCAAGAGTCCCTTCAGAGCTCCTACAGTTGCAGTCTGGGAAGCTGGGGAAGGCAGGACTTTCCTACAGACGCCTGCCAGTGACCACCATTAGAGACCAGGAGTGGGGTAGATGGGTGTTTGTCTTCCAGAAGAGCCACACTTATGTTATTGATGATGTTAGCCCAACTAGTCAGTTGTAACCTCTGGGCAGATAAAAACCTTGCTCAAGCAGCTGGCTGGGAAAAAGCAACAACTGAGGTGTTGCTAAATG